>LZPO01027643.1:51051-63508 GCA_001675575.1 Neotoma lepida
ACATTACTGGTCTGTTGGCATCTTGCTGCTCCTTGGGGGGCGTGGCGTCTCCCCTTACTCTTCTTTCTCTTTTCACCATCTCTCTCCAATTTTCCCGCCTGGCTTCATCCTGCCCTGCCATAGGCCAATGCAGCTTTATTTATCAACCAATCAGAGCAACATATATTCACAGTGTACAGAAAAACATCCCAGAGTACAAGGCATCTGAAGATATTAGGGCCATAAGTCATCATAGTCAGTACTTTGTGATAGATGAACTCGAAGACCATTTAGTGAGAAATGAAGATGCTGAGGAATCCTTCTTACAAGTCTCCAGGTACTAGTTGGTAATTCTAAATGGAATGCATTTTATTCTTTATCCCCTTTACTGTAACCACTTTCAAAGTCATGGTGATTTTGTAAATAAAAATATTAAACTGCCTACCTGTGGACTACATGTGGATTAAATAGCCATTAACTTCCTCAGCACCTCTTCTTACCAAAATTTTAGTAAGACTTCTTATCATTCATCCTTCAAGGGTTTATTGCACCAAATATGTTAATGAATTTTGACAAGCACAACAGCCCCATCAACAAGTTAACACACAGTGACTTTAGTCAAAAAATCACATCTCTAAGTTATAATAACACATTTAAGGAAAAATGCTCAAGAAGTCACTATGATCGAAAAATAATTTCTTGTACTCTTAATCACGTTATCATTAAGAGGGAATCTTTTCATTTGATTCCATTTTTTTAAATTCTTTTAAATCAAACTATTACTAAAATATCAAAAAAATTAGAGAGTGAGTTGCCACTCAGTTCAGAAAATGATTTATTTAGAAAAATTTGAGGATTATAATTACATGTTAACTTATTTCACAATCCTTAAAAACTAGAATATTTATTACCTATCTATTAGTCCATGATATCTATCTATCATCTAGTCTATCATCTATCTATCAACTAGTCTAGCTCTTATCTATGTATTAATGATATCTTAGGGATATCTCTATGTTTACTGTGCTTCTACTGGCCAATTTGGAAACTTTCTCTCTCTCTCTCTCTCTCTCTCTCTCCCTCTCTCTCCCTCTGCCTCTCCCTCTCCCTCTCTCATTGTCTGTGTGTGTGTGATTTGTATGTGTGTAAGTGTGTATGCCTCTGTACATCTCTCTTTCTCTCTCTCCCTTCATCCCTCTCTCTTTCTCTGTGAAAGTGGTGCAGATATTTAAATCTTGACAAGAGCAATGCAGTGGCAGTTACCCAAGGCAATGTAGTGACATGAATCCTCCCATTAGTACCTTGCCTGAAAATGGTTCTGGTCCCTATTACCTGAGCTTCAGGAACTCTGTAATTGCTGTCAAAGTTATTTAACCCACTTCAACCCAAACAGTGTCAAGCTTCAAAGCCCAGCTATAGAAAGGAGATTGAAAGAAGCCAGCTTATTCTCGAGTGACTTGAGAGTCCACAATGAGGTTTGTAAATTTGCATCTAGCTTGATAAACACTTGAATAATGTCTCAAACACGGAGTATCACATTAACAAGAGAAAGAGCAAAAAGTAAACTTTAACAAAAATTAGTTAATGTTTTATAGCAAATTTCTCTAATTGAGAAAATTGAAAATTTTGGTGCTGTTAATTGTATAAAGAAATCCTTAAAGAAAGGAAGTTTAAGTTGAGAATAATTATTAGAAACTGTCAAAGTATCCAGGGTTCCTTCTTGTTGGTGGAGGAAAATTGAGACCAGTGTGATTCTGCCCACACCACATGTCTAAATAGACAGTGACTTGTGTTGGACAAAGGTTGTCTTATACTGTTATGCATTCTTTCCCCCATGNACAGAACTTCCAGAATATTTTATATCCAGAAGGAGTTTATTACTATGGTTTTGTTGATGAATGAAAAGATTTTCATTTGAATTTAATAATGGGCTATATTTGACATTAAAATTTGGGGAAGATTTTCAATAACACATAAAATGAAATTGTTAACAAATATTATAATAATAAACAGACTAGATCAGCAAAAAGGACACATAGCATTTGTACAATGTTTGTACATCCTACTGTGTGGCGTCATTTGAGTCCAATACAATGTTATAAGATAACCAGGGTAGGTACTTTTCATTCTGTCACACAGAAAGTCAAATCTGAGCTTTTACAGCTTGAATATTCATCCTATTCTAAGACCCAGTGAAAGACTAGTAGGAAGTTTTGCTCTTGGGGAGTTCCCAAGTTAACGCAAGGCAGTACTGAGTTTCTAACCAATGGATTTAGTGTTTGACAACTATGATCTAATTATTTGTGACAGAAGTTGATGGGAGATAGCCATTGAATGTCTAACTTTAACATATAGAGATAACAAAAGTTTAGAATTTTGTCTTCATTATGCACAGTCTATTTATTAATTGAATATAAATTGAATAGCAAATAATTTTCTAACTACCTCGCTGTCTCAAAACTAGAATGTTGGGGGTTAGAGAGATGGCTCAGCAATTAAAAGCACTGGCTGTTCTTCCAGAGGACTTGGGTTCAATTCCCAGCACCCACATGACAGCTTTCAACTGCCTGTAATTCCAGTTCCAGAGGATCTGATCCCTTCACACCAATGCACATAAAATAAAGGTTAAATAAATTGTTTAAAATACATAAAAAATTAAAAAACTAGAATGTCACCAGTAACTTAATTTGTTCTTCCATGATTTCACTACCTTTATATATTTTTTTCTGGAAATTACGCACACACACAACACATACACAAACACTAGAGAGAGAGAAAGAAACATACATATAATACTAATTTTTATATCTACAATAGAATTTTGTTTCAATGTAAAATGATGAAATGAATGATTAAAGGAATGAAATGATAAAATTACACCATATGAGGTAACCCAGACCCAAAAAGACAAACGCTGTGTATTTTCTATCATTTGTAAATTCCAGCTTGGAATTGTTACCTACGTATGTTTAACATGTTTAATATGTACCTGTGGAAGCTAGGAAATAGAAGGGGAAACTAAGGGGAATATCTAAAGAAGGAGGCATATTGGAACCTAGATAAAATAAAAGAAGAGAAAGAGAATACTGGAGAAAGGAAAGTTCAAGCAGGGAGGGTGAGGGGTGATGACTGGGGGGACTAAGCATGAGGAGCCACAATCAAGGCTTATTAAAAAGCCCCATGGAAACTTACTATCTTATAACTCAAATTTTAAAAAAGCTAAAATAGTCAGAGGGTGCCTTGCATGGCTGGACAATGTTGCTTTTAGAAATCATAAGCTACTAAACAAAAATCACAGTTCCAGGTGGCAGATGCAAATGTGAGTTATTGGTCTGGGACTCTCTAGATGTCTCAAAACATTACAGAATCTTCCATTTCCCTCTGTTCCCTATGAAAACTAGGTGATAAGATGCTATTGCTAAAGATACCATGAACATAGTATTGCAATATATGGGGAAAACAAGCTGGAACTGAACTGAAATCATCCTCCCTGATGCCTAGCATTCATAGTGCTACATCGGCCACAAGAGGAGAAATAGCATCAATGATCTACCCAGCTGAGAACCTTAATGGGTTTCAATATAAACCTTCCAGGAAAGATGTGTCCACTTGTGCAATAGCACAAATGTTACAGGGATGATCAATTGCTTTATGCTTGTATTTGAGGTATACTTCACAGGAGGAAATGCATGCAGAGTACTTTAAACCCAATGAAAAACATATGACGAAAGAATATATATGTCCTAATGGGGAACTTACTGCCAACATAATTAAATTGGCATAACACCCATCTACCTACTAAGTATCTATGTTTGTAGTCGTGGATGAAGGCTATCCTTAACCGTGATGAGAAAGTCTTCTCTTTGCAGTAAATACAAGTACTTGTGGCTGCTCAAGGTGCTGAGTATAAAANACAGTTGAGTCAAATCAGCCCTAAACAAGGAATTTATAGCAACATTCTCAGGTTCAGGGAACATTGTGGAAGAGAGGGTAGAATTAATGTAAGAGCCAGAAGATAAGAAAGCCTATGAAATAGCATTTTCTGGACATGACACAGCCGTTGCAATCCTGAACTCACAGTACCTGTGATTACCTACACTGGGCCTGTACAATTACAGCCTAGTAAATAACCAGTTAATAGCAGTGGGACTCATAAGGTCCTATCCTTCCCTATTGACCTTTTGTCTATTGAAAGTTTATTAGACTGTGGGAGTCCTTGTCATCAATTATACTTTTACTAATAAACCCACCACACCCAAGTGATAGCACCAAAACCATGGTCAAACTGATGGCATTGGTTAAACCCAATAGGTACCAAAAAAATAAATAAATAAATAAAACCCAAATAGAATGTAGGGAAAGGATTTGAAAAGAAGAAATATTTATCAAAGGTGGAAGGTAAGAGAAATTAGAGGACATTTTGTACTTGTAAAAAATGTCAATGAATATATTGAATTAATAAAACAGGAAAAGGTATGCTTTTATTCTTCATTATGAAAAAACAAAATTCATCCTGTATAAATACCACATTTTTTTTATTAATTCATCTATTGATGGACATCTAGGCTGATTCCGCATCATGATTATTGAGAATAATGGTGGCTTTGTACATGGCTAAAAGTGGTACAGCTGAATTATAGGGGTGTTTTAGTTTTCTGAGGATCCTCAATAATGATTCCCAGAGTGGCACTATTAGTTTACAACCTGACCAGCAGTGCAGAGGGGTTCTTTTGTCCTCCGCTTCCATGCCAGCACTTACATGTTTAATAGGCACTCTAAATGGGGTGAGACGGAATTCCAACATAGTTTTGATTTGCATTTCCTTGACAGCTAAGGAAAACTTTTGTTTCATACATTTGTTTATTTCTACTTCCTCTTATAATGCTCTCTTCCATCTGTTTGTCCATTTATTGAATTGGAGCTTAACTTTTATACTCTTTATACAGTCTACATATTCTCCCATCAGATATATAACTGTCAAACATTTTCTCCCATTCTGTGCATTGGCTCAACTCTTGTTTGTTTGTTTGTTTTTCCTTTTTCTATGAAAAAGCCTTGAAATTTGATTGGATCCTATTTTACAAGTCTTCTTAGTTCCTGGCTTATGTGAATTCTTTTCAGAAAGTTTATACATATGTTTATGTGACAAGGTGTTAAATCTAGATTCTGCTTGTAGTTTTAGGCCTTACAATTTTGAATTGATTTTGGACACAGTCGGTTTTCATTCTCTACATGTAGATATTCAGTTTTCCCAAATCAATCTATTCTGTTGAAGAATTGCCTTTTGGATAGTACATGTTTTAAGCACATTTGTCAAAAACCCGGTGGCTGGGATATTGGCTTGTTTATGGGTCTTCTGCTAAAATCCACTAGTCTGTATGCCGGTTGTGTGCCAGTACATTCTAGTTTGTAACTATGGTTCTGTAGCATAACTAGATATATGATAATGTGGTACTTCTTGCATTAGCTAGGATTGCTTTTGTGTTTCAATGTGAATTTAAAAGGATTTTTCTTTTATTATTTCTTCACAAGGAATTTTCTCCCATTATTCTAGAACACAGAAGTTCAAAAATAAAGATTATACTGGTCCTATATATACTGCAAAGTTCTGGATCAAACATGACTTTTCTCTTTTTAGAATTGATTCTTGATAGTATTTGAAATCTTTATACTGTTGTTCCAATACTTAATTCGCTGTATCAGTCATGGCATGGGATATTTTCTTTTAATATTTTTTCCTTTGAAAGTCCATGTTTTATACATTACATATTTATCATATCCATGGACTACATCCTTCTTTCACACTCTACCAGCATCTCCACTCCATCTCCCTTCCAGTTTCATGTCTTCTTTGTGTTTTTATTTTATTTTATTGTTACTCATAATCCCTTGGGTTCATTGAGTACTGCTCATAGGTACATGGCCATGTCCAGCATAAGCAACTGTGCTGGCTAGATTTATGCCAATGTGACACAAGCTAGAGTTTTTTAGGAAGAGGGAACATCAGTTGATAAAATGCCCATACCAGACTGGCTTTTGGGTAAGGCTGTGGTGCATTTTATATTGATGATGGATGTGGGTGGTGCCACCCCTGGACTGGTGTTTCTAGGTGGTATAAGAAGACAGGCTGAACAAGCTATGAGCAACAAGTCAGTAAACATTTCTCAATGTATCTTTCAATTCCTGCCTCCAGGTTCCAGCCCCACCTTGAGTTTCTAGCCTCAGTGACAGACTGTTAAATGGAAGTATTGGATGAAATGAACCCTTTCCTCCCCAAGTTGCTTTTAGTTATAGTGTTATATCACAGCAATAGCAACCCTAGATAAGACAAAATCCTACTGGTAACCACATCAAAGACAAAATCCTACTGGTAACCACATCACCAAATTCGAAAAAGTGATTCTCTTTCCCTAGGCAGTCATCAATTGTTCCTCAGATAGGGGCAAAGCCTTGGGTTCCCTCCACCATCAATGCTAGAATCTTGGCTTGTTTGATCTTATGCTGATGTTGTGCAAGCAACCAAATCTGCTACAAGCTGATGCATGCAACAACTATGTAATGTCCAAAATTTACTATTTCACAACTCTCCTCCCATCTGCCAGTTCTTAACTTTTTCCCAAGTTTCCCCAGCCTTGGATAGTGGGATGTTGATATATAGATGACCTTCCCACAGCTAAGCAGTCAGTGTTATTTTTAATCAGAACTTTGACTAGTTGTGAATTTCTATGTTAATCCCAAAGTACTAAAAAAAGAAGCATTGATGACCAAAGACTGGAAAAGGAAGCTTTCCTGACTAGGATTGCCCTTGCTGTTCATTTGAAGGATCCCATTGAGATTTCAATGGTGAGAACATTGATTCAATAGATAATTTTTAATGTAGCCATTTTCACAATATTGTGTGCTTACACATGAGCATAGAACATCTTTCATCCTTCTACAGACTTCAATTTTTCTAATTGTTTAAAAAATTGTAGACCTATTTGACCAACTTGTTTAGGTTTATTTACTTTTTTTCTTTTTTAAAAAAAATGACTGTTCTGAATGTAATTGCTTTTCTCATTTCTTTCTCAGTATGCTAGTTATTGGTATATAGAAAAAATATTGANTGTGTAGGTTGTCACTGTATCTTGATGTTTTTATGAAATTGTTTATCAGATACATGAACTGTCCAGTAGAGCCTCCAGAGACTTTCAAGCTTAAAATCATGTCATATAGAAGTGGCATTAATTTGACTTCTTCCTCTCCTATTTGTGTCATTTTCATTTCAATCTTTTGTCTTATTGTGCTATCTGTGATTTCAAGCATGATATTAAATAATGCTAAATAAATGTATTAAATAAGAGGTGAGACAATGGATGATCTTATCTAACTCCTGACTGTATAGGGAATTCTCAGTTTTTCTCCCCCCTCCCTTTATCTCTTTCCTCCTCTCTTTGTCTCTCCTGCTTCCCTTCCCCCTCTGTGTATGTATGTGACATATTAATGTAGGTAGTCACCTTAACATGGGTAGGTGTATGTGGCTGTCTCATGTTCAATCATTTCTCCTCATATTCTGAGACAGTCTTTATCACTGAACCCGAAGCTCAACATTTTTGATAGAATCATTGACCGGCCTGACAAGCTGTCAGGAGCACCAGGGACCTCCTGCCATTGGATTCCTGATGTTGCCATGACATGCTTGTGTCACCACCTCCAGATTGTATGTGGATGCTGGGGATACAAACTTGGTTCCTCCTGCTTGTCTTGTATTTCACCCACTGATCCACGTCTCCAATCTCTTACATCTTTATTTCTTAACTATGTACACAAACTCTGAGACTGAGCTCCACTTTGCTCTATTCTTCTGGGTTCAGCTGAGCCCCAGAAGTCTCCCCATTCCAAATCCTAAAAGGCAGAGCAGTATCTGTGTGGAACCTGGTGTGTTGGTGTCAAAGGATGCCTAAGGCTAACCCAGAACTCAGAAGCAAATGGCTGTTACTATGTAATTGTACACTGTTCACAGTTTTTTGTTTGTTTGTTTGTTTGTTTGTTTTTAAAAATAAGATTACTTGACCAATTCTNGTATTGAATAGACATACTTATCCAGTCTATTTGGAGTCACAGTTGATAATATTANTATTCTTACAGGTGAGGAATCATAAAATTGAGAATAGTAAAACCATAATGAATGAGAAAAAATGTTTTTTTTCTGATCCTTTTTGATAAAACTGGAAAGTGTTTATTATACCATACTTATTTAGTTTTTTCACTCTATCTGTATTGATCTGCCTGCTTGGTAAGAAGAATTTCATCAGCAAAATACAATGCACATACTGGAAAATCTCATTTGCATAAAACAAAAGTTACTAGATGTATTGAAGAATTAAATAAATCCATCATTATAATGGAATATTTCAAATATATTTTTTGTCTCTGGCTAAAATTAAGCAAAGGCTTATCTTGCTGTCTGGTTCAGTCTGAGCAGTTTATTTTTTTGAGTAGATTTTTAAAAGTGCCTTTTATCATATTTTAGAGAAAAATGTAAGAATGAAGAAAAATTAATTTCTGAAACTACTTCATGTTTTAGCAGACTCTTTCTGACAAAGTGTTTAAATTAGAAAAGACAAATTATTTTCATGATTAGAAAGGATTAATGGGCTTTAAGTTGCTGTCAACACATATTTTGGGTTGTATTGTTATTCTGTTGCTTGTAGCACACTTACAGGTGAGGATGCAGTCTCTGCCACAGTATGAATTTCAAACAAGTGTGTGAGTCAAAAGCAAGGGGCTCAGACTTAATCTCTTCCTGTGAGAAAGGTCAGTGTTGTAAATTTCAGGTAAACTTGGGTGTGAGTCCAATATGAAAGCCACTTAAGGAAAGGAAGTGCTTGATTGGGTGGGTTGGTATTTCCTGCTCAGACTGCTTCAATAGATACATGTTAGCTAAAAGAAGCCATGTTAGTACTAACAGTAGAGGTAACTGAAAGAGCAAGACAGTATCACCAAGAATGGGTGAGGGAATTAGTGTGTGTGTGTGTGTGTGTGTGTGTGATTTGTTTGTTCCAACTGAGATACATTATCCTGTTGTCCAACTAGTTTTTCTCTTTAAATACCCAGTAGAATTTTCTCAGCCAGATTCTGCAAGAGGTTTTAATTTGAACAGAGTTTTTGTTACCGTGCAAAGCTCCAATGTTTAGCAAAGCACAAAAATCGAGACTTTGCCCTTCCCTAGAGAATTTCATGGTTTCTTTGTGGATAAAGTTCACATTAGAGTGTGAAAGAAGTAACTTCTCTAGGTACTTTGCAAAATCTTGGCATGCTTACTTCAGTATGTAAAATAATAAAAAATATGAAAAGGGATGCACTTTGCTTTACAGAAGGAATTTCAGATCGTAAATTTGTGTTAAAATTCCCAAGTAGTAAATGGTACTCAGTGAACTGCCACTCAAGCAAGTGAAATAATTTACAAATTATTTCACTTTTAAATTTTCATAATTTATACATATGCATAATGTAATGTGATCACATTCACCCCAATGTCCTCTTAGTTGTGTCCCACTGCCAACAAACCCCTTCTTCCATAAAATTCTCTCTCCTACTTTCAAGTATTTTGCTCAAGATAGGGTTTTACGATGTAGCCTTTGCTAGTCTGAAGCTCATTATGTAGACTATGCTGGCCTTGAACTCAAGGAGTATCTACCTTCTTCTGCCTCATACCCTGCTTTTCTGTCTCTTTTATGACCTGCTGTGCTTAATTCTGCTTCCATGAACAAAGGTGAGAGGTTACTTTTGTGAACAAGTAGCCATTCCACTGAAGAAGGACCCTCTCCTAGAAACTGTTAATTACCTGTGAGGGGTGGGGTTTAATGAAACCATCCCTCTTCTGGATGGAATGATGACTGACAGGCCCAGTCTTGCACGGGTCATGTGCAGGTAAGCGCTGCTACCATGAGTTCATGGCTGCAACAGCCATGTCNTGGCCTGAAGAGAGCTGTTCACAGCACTCCTCCCCTCCTCTTTCCACCAGCCCCAGCAGGAAAGTTTAAGAGATCAATTCTTATGCTCCCGGTGTTGGGAAACATACAGCACAAGGATACCCTTTGTCATGACAGAAATGTACAAATCCATGTAAATACCGCGCAACTTCTTGAAGGATCTCTTTTACTATGTAGTAAATAATGTAAATATTTTCAGATCAAAGCTAGTAAAGTATCTATTACCCCTCAAATTTAAGTTATCAATACAATATTATTTATANGCTAAACATTTTACTAACTGCCTCCCATGGATTGCAGCATCTTAATTACCCTAATAACTAGGCAAGTTCATTTTACATATGAGGAAACAAAAATACCAAGTAATTCAACAGTCAAAATTCAGAACACACATGCATAACAACTATGCTATATAATCAAATGCAAAACTTAAAAAAAAAATTCCTAGTGACTGAGAACCAACCANTGATGCAATCATTTTATGAAAGGTGTGTTCTNGGCTGAAAAGATAGCTCAATGTATAAAGTTTTTCCCCACAAGATCAAGGAGTTTAATTAAAATCCCCAGACTCACATCAAACCAGGCAGGACAGTGCGTGTCTGTAATCCCAGTGCTCCTGCAGAGATATGAGAGAGGGACACAGATAATCAATCCGCAGAAGATCCGAAGCCAGTTACCATGGTTTTTGCAGAAGCAAATAAAAAGGCACTCTGTCTCAAACAAGGTAGAAGACAAGTACTCACTTTGTCTTCTGACCTCCAAACTGTCTCAGTGGCATCTGCTTGCCATGCAAATACCATCGACACAGAATACACACACACACACACACACACACACACACACACACACAATCTGTAGGATGATTTAAGAAGTATCAGGGTGCTGACCAAAGGATCTTTACATGACCTGCTACCATTTTCTTTTATTCTAAATCCACCATGTACCACCTATTCCGCAGATCCATTAGTCACTTTCCCAACTGCAATCCATGTCATTGACGTCTGGNAACTTCCAGCCAGGCCTCATCTCAGCTTCACTCCTCACATAGCAAAATGACATTTGCTGCCTATCCCATTATGGCTTGGCTTAAATTAAGGACCCCTTTCTGTTCTTCCTGCAGTATCTTGCTGTTAAGTAGCTGNTCACTCTTCCTTCTCTTGTGNCCTTCCCCCANCCACTCATTTTCATTAACCTTACTCCAGTTTGAAGCGATAGACAGAGTGCNCCCCTTAACCAAATGCAGGGGGAGAAAGCATGCAGTAAAAATCCTTACTGTGTGATCCTGTGAATCAGTGGCGCCCCAGACTGATTTCTTCACATTCCACTCTGTTCCACGAAACACGATTTCAATATCTTAATGCATCTGAAACAATTTATTTCATCTCAATTTGAAACTGCAATTTATCTTGGAAGTTGGCTATGAATGGAAGGCTCTGGTAAAAACGGAAGATTTTTCAGGAGCACAGAGATCAATAGAAAATGCATTTATGAAAGCTTGGATTTGTTTTCAGAAGCTGGGGAAAGTGAAAAATCCTGATTTAGGAGCTAAGGATTAGGTGTGGGTTATAGGCAGTAGGGGAGACAATGCATTNGTTTTTCCCTTTAGTGTTTTGACTTTGACTCATCTTAAAAATGAAAGCAAACACATGTCTTTTATTAAGANCAGAATGAAGACTTGAACTGGAGTTAAAGGACTTATTATCAACAACACCAATTCAATCAAACAACATTTTGTACTTCATGTGATATTGCTACTGTGAATAACATAAATTATAGTAATCCAAAGTGAAAGATAAAATGCAGTGAATTTCATGAAAATTAGTACAAGACTATTGTGTGATATGAAAAAGAATAGATAAGATAGCATTGCCAAAGCCTTAGGAAAGTCAATTATAAGATAAAATTTTCTATGCAGAATCTTGAATGATATTTAGTAATTGAAATTTTTGTTTCTAAGAATTTTTAAATTATTATATCTTAACTTGTTCTATTCAATCAACTAGACTTTGTATACAAAGTCTTCCTTTTTGAGATGTACTTACCACAAAAATATTCAGGACAAATGTTTTTTTTATTTATTTTTTTGTCANAAAACAGTTTGGTCAGGAAATTTTATTTGAACATTCTAAAGCAATAATGCTTTAGATGTTACTTAAATGTCCCAGACAGGGTTAACAAAATTAAATGTTTCTAAATTACAAATTTAGCTCCAGTAGGAGTTTCAGAAAAGAAGAAAACAACCCCCTCCCAAAAGAAGTATGACACACACATTTTGAAGAAACCCCAATGTTTCATGCAATGGTAGGCAAGATGTAAAAAGCCACCCAAACCCACACATTTCTACACCAATCATCATCCCAAAGAAGTCCTCCAGCCAATCTGTACATCCCGATGCATCCCAAGAACCTACATCTACACTACATTATTAATGGTATATACACTTATTGCCCCCCTTATTTTTTTTAATAATAAAAAAGATGTAAGACTAACTTAGGGGGAGGAAG
>LZPO01027643.1:70492-83106 GCA_001675575.1 Neotoma lepida
TTCTTGATTCCAATATGTTGAAGGCTAAGTCCTCTGTACTCCAAAAACCTTATCACGTTATTCAATATTTTTCAACAACTAAAATAATCAGCTTTCCTCCAAAGAGAGTCTTTGTCACTCCAAAGTGAGTGAACAAGAATTTTGCCATGCAGTTAAGAATTCAATTCCATCAAGGACATCAGCATTGACTGAGAATCCGTTCTCCACAAGCTCATAAGATGGATGAAGTGCCATGTTTGAATTAAAATATAACCCAGATCCTGACCATTTCTGAAAGTGACTAAGCTAAATTATACGTTAAGGAAACCAGGAATGGTGCTTAACCTTAAAGACTATCTAATCTTTTCCCGAGTTCTTATTAATTCACTTTTTGCTTTACCATAAAGTCTTATTCTGAGCTCAGGATGGAGGCACAGCTGTTGTCTAGACTGGAAAATGGAGGAGAGGGTGCTCTGGCTTCTCATTTGTGGACTTTCTAGTGTTCTGTGCTTTTGGTTTGTCGTTATTGTTGCAAGACAGTCATATGTGCTTCTGTCCTTCCCTCAGCATGACTTAATCAAATGTGGGAGTGGTTCTACCCAGACTATGGACTACTCAAGCCTCCCCTGGGCCAGTGGGATTCTTATCCTAACCCCGCATTCGCTATCTCCATTACTATATTTAAGTCCCCATGATGAGTGTATGAGGCTATAGAAATCAACAAATGTTGCAAATCACAAGGCCAGAGGGACATAAAAATGAGGGGGGAGAGCAAAATAGATCCAGAGTCAGAAGAAAACTGAGAGAGAATTTTAAATGAAAGCTCAAAGTGGTTTGGAAACTTATTTTACCTAGGAAATGGGTCTGAGCCAAAATTAAGNCCCAGTGAATGTAGTCCCTTAAAATCGTGCAAGCCTTTCTCATTTCTCAGCCAGTGTTGTGAGTTTCCTCATTTCTAGACCTCTCAGCCTCTATCCAAAGTTGCTCAAACTTTCATATACATGATGTCAATTTTTCTGAGTTATGCCCAAGATAAAGGCAGGAGCCTTAGTAGTTGTATAAACATATTTAAAACAAGATATGAATTATCAGAAAGGGCTATTTTGTAATACTTTGTCTTCAGGTGTTAGTCTTACTCTGATATGCTACAGTGAGCCACAGAGAAAAAAAAATACCTTTACTTGAATATCTTTTCCTAAATTCCTAATTGACTCCAATGGCTGTGAAATTAAACTTAAAAAAAAATGTTCATTAAGTCCAGATGCAGAATCCACTCTCCTATTAAATATGAATTATTTGGGGATCAAACTTATATGCAAGAGTATGAAGTGTTCTGGNGACAACCTGAGACTCCTTTTTATGTGCTTTTTGAGAAAGAAGAGTACACACATTGAATTAATTGTATTGTACAACCAGTTTATCTTAGAAATTGACCGGAAATACTACCTCTCTAAGTGTGCCCTGAAGGCCTAATGGCGTTTATCACAGCTGAGTGCAGAGGACTCCGGAGGCAGGAAGCTTTAAGAGTTGAATCAGCTTCCTTCTTAAGCCCTATTCAACTCTATGTACTCCTAAATCAAGTCTTAAAGCCATCACTTAAGGCAAGTGTCAGGGAAATACTTTGCACTTTTAATGATAAGGAAGCAGAGTCTCTGAGGTGAGCTGACTCCTGACACCCAGTGACAGACACAGTGAAATTAGTCA
Source organism: Neotoma lepida (assembly GCA_001675575.1). NCBI lineage: Eukaryota > Metazoa > Chordata > Mammalia > Rodentia > Cricetidae > Neotoma > Neotoma lepida. Next base: position 72,176 of record LZPO01027643.1, read on the forward strand.
CACAACTGTGTTCTACTGTAACCCTAGTAAGAACCCTTTATACAATAAGAATGGGAATTTTTATTATAGCCACTAGCAGGGACATGCTTGTAAGGACAGGAAGNAGAAGCCAGCTTTGATGTTTCCAGTATTCTATTGAAACTTCAACTTTAAACATGTCTATTCATGATAATAATAATAATAATGATGATGATGATGATAATAATAATAATAACAATAATAATAATAATAAGAAGAAGAAGAAGAAGAACCTCTTTTATTTGACAATGTTGAATGGAAATCATGCTGCTGAAACATTACTGCGGCAATCATTCCCTGGGAAGTCATTTAGTGAATGCCTTACATCTCAACATGAGAGTGAATATACCTGCCACCCCACCCCAAAGAGTTTAGATCTTGNTTTCCTACTTTTCCTAGGGGATTTATGAAGTATCTTCAAATATTTTAAAGGAAAAAAATACCAAATATTCTGCTAGCAAATCCTTTTCATTGCTTGTCAGTGCCCCGCCCCTCCCACCATGCTCCATTGACAGGACTGATTTGCAGAAGGAGGGTTGAACAGTACAAACACCCTTTCATCAGCTTAAAAATTGAAGCAAGTCAATATTTACATCATGTTGCTGATCTGTAAAGTGCATACCCTGTTTTCTGTCCTAATAAATAGCTGTCACTCTTTCTTCTCTCTGTACTCAGCTGAGAATGGGTTGGCTCGCTCACTGGTCCTTGCATTCCGGGAACGATCTAATATTTCAGGTCTCTTTGTGACAGCAGGTCGATTTCTTTTTCTCGCTTCTTCATATTGGTTTCCAATGGAAGACTTTAAAAAACCATTTAGGTCTTCTTAAAGAAAAAAAAATCTATAATCATTCTGGGTTTATCTGTCTCCAGAATCACATGAAGTCTAATTCTTAATGAGAGAAGATAGGTGCTATGTTTTGGGTCTATTTTGCTATGCAATTTTCAGATCATAAAGCACTGTATAAATTTAACATTTCCCAACATTGCTATGATCTACCATTGAAAGGGAATAAATAATACTAAACCAGAGGAGGTGAAAATCTTTCCAGCCTTCAGTCAGAGATCTCACAACTACAGCTTATAAATCCTGTTCACTCTGTGGGTGAAAAGTTTAGCTGATGTTTACTCAAGGCATGGTTATTCCAGAGGACCCTCAATGACTACAGAGGAGCTTGGATTTCTTTGTTTGTTCTGTTTTGTTTGCATGTTTTTGTTGATGGTGGTAGTGATGGTGATGATGGTAGTGGTCTCACCAAAATGATTAATATAGCTCAGGAGCCCAAGGTGTGGAAGCATCTGGCCCACACATAAGGACTTCATTTAGAACCATTTGTTTCTCCCACTGGGGGATACAAAAGCCAACTTCAAGGAGCTTAGTAAGTAAACTTAAAAAATCTGAAGCACAAGGCCCAAAATGAAGATGATTTGAGAAAACATATATTTTCAAAACACTCAGCCATATTCTAATTTGCAGGAACAGATTAAGAACACACTAGAGTGTTTCTAATAGCAAAATTTATAATATCAAAGGTAGGAACTTCACCAAGATGTTCATTGGCAAAGAAATGTGTTAAAATGTGTGACATATATATATATATATATATATATATATATATACATATATATATATAAATTCAGTGGGATATAAGCAACAATGAAGATTATATTCTGTCATTTTTAGGACCATGGGTGGAACTAGGTGACATGCTAAAGTGAAGTAGGTCTGTTATAGAAAGACAAAACTCACACGATCTGCCTTAACTGTTAGGCTGAAATAGGAGTATGCATAGTCTACTACATAGAAGTAAAAACCAGAATGAAAGTCCTTAAATGCTCTTGAGAGCAGGGTGACGGATCCAGACAGGACTGAGGTGGGGAGGAACTGGGAGGAGTAGAAGGAGGGGAAACCATAGTCAGGATATAGTATATAAAAAAAGTCTATTTTCATTAAAACAAAAGATTAGGGAGGGAGGAAGACAGAAAGGGTATGGACAGTGTGTACCAAAGTACAGTTCGTGGAGGAGAATTAGACAAAACACTTTTTAGCAGGTAAAGTAAACAACATAAAACACATTAAAAATTAACTAGAGGGGAGTCAAAAGTTCTCAACACATAGTGATGATGACTTGGAGGTAACGACCTGGACTCAGAAATGGCTCAGTTAGTGAAGAACTTGCCCAACAAATGTGAGGGCCTTAATTCGGATCTCCAGAACCCGCACAAAAAGCTCAACAGCATATACCTATAATGCTACCACTGGCGACTGTGAGGCAGAGGCACATGGCTCCCTGAGGCTTTCAGTCGGGTAGACAAGGTACTTGGTGAACTTCCAGACCACTAGAAGAGTNTGTCTCAAGAAAAGGTAGAAATTTTCTAATGAATGATATCTGAGGTTGTCCTCTGACCTCCACATACAGGCACACAAAAGTCTATACATGCACCCCTAAAACACACATATACAGAAACACACATGCTGCATACATGAAAAATAAAAATAAATGGTAATCCCCCTTACTTGAATGCTCCACAGAGGTATTGAATTATAATACTGTGAAATACTGTAGCATTTGAAAAAAAATGATGGAGACAATTCAAAGCAAGGGCCAGNTACACAGGTGTGAGAATGAGAGGTAGACTCCCTGGAACTTACACAAATATGGGTGGATATGGAGGCCTATTTGTAATTATAGCCTCAGAAAGCAGAGAAAAGAGATTCCCAGAGAGAACTGGCTAGCCATGTTATGAGCTCTAATTTTGATTAAGAAATCCTGCATCAATGAATAAGGCAGCAGAGCCACCAAGTGTGATAACTGGCATTGATCTCCACAGGCACATGACTATAAATGTATGTGCAGCCACAAACATGTGCCCATACATATGAGAACATGTATACAGACATGCATGACACACTTGCACATACACACACAAAGAGAGAGAGAGAGAGAGAGAGAGNGAGACAGAGAGAGACAGAGAGAGACAGAGAGAGACAGAGACAGAAAAATAGAGGGGGGGAGAGGGAGAGAGAGAAAAGTAAAAGTATTTTAAATCAAGGTAAGAATTCTTCTCCCAAATTCATACAATGTTTCTGGAGACAAAGTTTAGAACAAAATCAATAGTCCATTTCCTGTATTTACCTACTTTGTACTATGCAAGGAAGAGATAAACTGCTTGAAATTAAGGAAGCTTCCAGAAAAGGGCAGAGGGCTATTTGCCTACATTGCCTAGGGACCCCACTTATGCATGTGTTGGTATAAACATACGCAAACTATATGAGAGGAGAAGGGAAGAGCTAGATCAAATTCCCACCAAATCTGATCGTCTTCAAACATTTAACTATGCTAATTTAGTAACAAAACAACATGACACCTTTGCATGGGATATTTGACTCAAATATGATTGCATCTCACTATTTAGCACTGAGACCAGATAAGTATATGTCCTTTCCTAGAGGCTGAAACAAAGCAAAGCTGAAGGGAAGACGAGTGGAGCCCAACCACTGATGTCCTTGAAGTCTATCAGTGAGCTTAACACCTACTGNGGTTTGAGTGATGATGTCCCCTTCAAACTTCATGCCGAAACTTATTTCTTTTTTGCAGTTATGTTTAGATTGCAGCCTTTGGGAATTAACTAAGTCTCCAAAAAGGCATCAGCACCCTCATTAAAGGTCAAGGTTAAAGTGAGCACCTTCTTGTCCACAGGCCATTTAAGGACACAGCAACAAGTGGCAGCGATTTGGAGGCAGAGAACAGCCTTTACTGGACATCAGCCCTGTTGGCTCCTGGATCTTGGACCTCTGGCTATGGTATTTTGATAACGGCAGTGCAAATGGATGAGAACACCGCTGTAGCTGACAACTCAGCTCTAGCTATGGATTAGATGTCAGCAGATATTTTTGAGGCTTTCATGGTTCCAAATGATGTTTTAAAGTCTTTGCTGATGTCTGATCAATAGCGATGCCTCAGCAAGCAAGATGGAAAGAAAAGTCCTCCAAACAGATCTGCAGAAGTCCTCAGAAGGAGGTTCNAAAGATGTCTAACTAATCAATTGTAAATTACATTGATATATATTCAATAACTAATTAGGTTATTGATTGATCATCAACTAGGTCAATTACAACTCCTGATTAATAATTTTCAAGGTAATTTTTTTCTTGTAAAATGGGAAAAATCTTATATTTCCTGTGTTAAACTAGGGAGTTTGTANAAGAAATTATTTAAATAGATTCTTTCTACTATCAGTAGACACTTTGTTTAGTTTTCTCTTCTGTTAGTTTCTTTCTTGAGCTTGGCAGAGTAGATTAGACATTATATAATGGTGCTTTGTCATTCTATTTCTCAATCTGAGGAAAAATGAGGTAAATGATTAGTGAAAGTGTATCTGAAAGCAAGATGAAATCATATGGCACCATTGAACTACAGATGAGAGGTATAGCTTCCCAAACAGAACTTGGTCCANTTCCAAAGGTAACANTCTGATTAAGGGTGCCATGGGATCCTTATTCATGATCCCGCAGAGAGGCAAGTGGCTCTCACTGTTCAATTTTAACAATCACACAAATGTCTTGGAACAACAGGAAGCTTCCCAGGCTAGGCCTGAGATCCATCCTGTCTCACAGGGAAGCCCACTTTCCTTGCGGACCAGCATCATTTTTATACATCAACTCCTCTTTATTTTGCCTTTCTAAAGTTGGAGTTCAGTTCCCTTCTACCTCGGAGCTCTTCTGAGAAAGTACCTCACATAATAGTTTTGTTCTAGTTTTCCAGGGCTATAATACAAAGTGTTTAGTGGATTGATGTTGATCATAAGGCCCAGAGGTTTAAATTCTCATTCTGTTTGGAGTTAGATTTACTGCATAAACAGAAGTGACTTCATTTGAAATGCAGCCCATTGTGAGCTCAGGAGATTGTGTCCAGTTAAGATCAGTTGGCAAACATGTGAGTGATTCCAGGTGAAAGAGAGGCCACCCCATCAACTTGATAAACAGAGCTTGTAGTTCAAAGTTCCAAACTCTAAATTCATGAGAAATTTAAATACTAAATAACACTGAAATTTTCTCTTATCTTTTAAAGGACAAGAGAGCACTGTCTTCTGTGAGACTCAGTAGAGAGCTCAGAGCATCTCATAGATGGAAACCAAGTTATTCAAGTCTCTACTATTCACAGATCCTGTGCACATCATTGTGACAAAAGTGCATCATTTTAAACGGTTACTAATATATGGCAGAGGCCAGAGTGTATGATACACACATTGTCCTGAGTCTTTGTGAGACAATAGGGGACAGATTTTATTATGAACACATTTGCAAAGCTGAAATTGAAATCTGGAGCTAGGTGCTTTCTCTAAGCAGTTCGACTGGTCTTGAAACTTGGGCTTTTGTTTAGTGCTGTTTGGCTTATTGACTGATTTGGGAGGTTCTTGCCAGAAATAAATTTCTTTAAAAAAAAATCTCATATGTTTTAAAAGGTAAGAATCCCCAAAGGAACTCAGGCATGCTAGTACCTGTCTCAGTTTACCACCAAGATGATTTTTTCTAGAAGAAAAGCTAGAGTGGTTATTTTCAACCAATTCTTCCTGCCTGACTTCACTCTGCCTCAGTACTTCCATGTTGCTCGGGAGAAATCTGTCAGTATAAAGCAAAGATAATTTAGATTATCCATGTGCTGCGAAGGCAAGTTCAACACTAACAGAAATTAAGTAGAAACTTCACAAGAGCATACCACATTCGTCCAGTAGCACATGCAGATAAATTAGGACTTACCAGAGGAACCCAGTAAGGATTAGCCCAGCATCTCTGAGAAAAAGTAAAGATTTTCTAATCATACCATGCTAAGAAATGGCATCTGCTATTGGCTATATATATATATATTCTTATATTTTGAAGAAATAACTTTAAGTGCTTATTTTTCATGGGAAGTTGATGTATATTCTCATCATTTTGAGTCTTGTCAGCTTACAGGCAGTTTACCAATTTTGTCTTTTGTCTCACTTCACGGTATGTTGTCTGAACTTCTCATGAGGGAAAATTTCAGCTCAGAGTCCGATGCCCTTGAGAGATGATGGCTAGACTTCGTAGTGTGGATTTACCAAATGATATATTTTTTTCAGTAATAACATCAGTGTGGCTTTCTAGGTCTATGCTACCTTCTCTAAAGAGCTCAGGGGGCCACAAAGATCATTTTCACCCGGAGCCATCAAACTGCATAGTACGTGTACCAGGGGNATAAAACCCAGTTGTCAGAGGAAGAAAGTTTGTTAGAGGTCAAGGGCAAGAAAGGCAGAGCTGAGGCAGCTGTCACTCTGTGCTCCTTAAAGACACATTGTCTGGCCTTCAATATGAATGCTGACAGGAAGGAAACCCAATACAGGGAAGGGATCCGTAGCTACACTCCCTCACTGCTGCCTGAATGTTTATAGAACTCCCTTAGTACACACTTGTACACACTTGTTAAACTGATACTTTCAATTACAATCATTGTGGCAACTTATGTCTGTCCTAAAATATATAAATCAGTACTTGTTGACATGCTCTCAACAAAAGTGAGGGTTTTCTTCTGTTTTGTTTCATTTTTTTGTTGTTTTTTTTGGGGGGGGAGGTTCTTTTGTGTTGTTCTGTTTCTTGGGTTTTTTGGGGGGAAGATTTTGACATTTAATTGTTAAAGGAAGACATTCAGGAGAACAAGGGAGATGACTCGGTGGGTAAAGTACTTGCTTCAATGAGCAACGAGTCCCTGGAAGCCACATAAAGCAGGATAAGGTAGCATATATCTATAATCCTAATAAAAATTCAAGCATGATGGGATGAGAAGACAGGAAGCTTCTGAGATGCTTGTGGGCAATCATGAGCAAGAAACCTCACTACAGACAAGGTGGGAGGCAAGGAGTAACACCTGAGGTTGTCCTTTGACATCCATATCTGGCCTGTGGGACCTAAGTACCCACAGTCAGAGACACAAACACTCACATGCATGAACAAGCTCTCTCTTTCTCTCTCTCTCTTTCTCTCTCTCTCTCTTTTTCTCCAGATACACACACACACAAACACACACACACACACACACATACACACACAAACACACTCAAACACACACAATGCAAAAAAAGAGAGGTACAATACAAAGAAATACTTCGCAATAAATACAACTATGCTCTACCCTGCTGCTTGCAGTGGTGTCTTGTAGAAAAAAAAATTGAAGTATAATCTAATACTAGTTTCTGAAGAGATCATAGACACTGCAGAATTTTTTGATGATGTTCTTTCTCTATGTTAATTGAATAGCTAGTTCAAATTTATAGTTACTGTTCCAAAGGTTAATTCAATTAGGATTTCTGAAAATTCATTAAAATACAGGCTTTAGGGACTAAAGAAATTATATTTCTATTAAATCCAGCAAATAAGAAGATGTTAGTCTATGAGGTAAATGGTTCTCTTATTCCAATATTGGAAATATCTGATTTCTCTCGTGTTAAACCCAACTGATTTGTCCTATAATTTTATTCTCAAATATTACTATTAATCATACCTGTCGTAAGCTACCTCAGCATTAGTGTAATTTTTAAGCTATGGTCTTCAAACAAGCATGTATGCAAGATAATATGCAAATATATAACACAAATTGATCGTATTTGTCCTGTTAAATTACTTCTCGTTAATGAAAATATTTGTAAGAAGAACATGTGTAAAAAATTGTCATTACATCAGAGCAAAGTTGATGCAGGAAATTTGTGAACGCAAGGAAATTTGGCTGGGCTACATTGCAAGACCCTGCAACAAAAAAGAAAATGGTACAAAAAAACTATGATTTTAAAATTTATATTAATATTAGTTTGCAACTAACCTATAATCTTTGAGCTACATTGTATGAAAGCTGGAGTTTTAGAATGCACCCTCAGTAAAAAGTATTTGTGAAAGTTCTTTTTAAAATAGTTTACTATTATTGTGAGATTCTAACACAATCACATCATTTCCCCCTTCTATTTCCTCCCTCCAAACCACCCCATGTACTCCAGATCACTTTCTCAAATTCATGGCCTCATTTTCTTTCATTGTTGTGAAAGTGTGTGAATGAATTTGTGTGTGTGTGTGTGTGTGTGTGTGTGTGTGTGTGTGTGTGTGTGTGTGTGTGTGTGTGTGTGTGGCATTTTTTTCCATATGTCACTGGCTCTATTTCTCTGGAAAGACTCCAATATAGTATCTCTCTTCCTATATTTTAAACTGTATCTGAAATATTTGTTTACCCAAAGAGTAAGCAATTTTGCTTAGATTTAAGCTGAGAAAGAAAAGGTTTTTATTGTGCATGTGTGGATCTAGAACCTCCACTTTCATGATAGAATAGCAGGGTTCTCCTGATTTCTGCTCAGCATCTATGAGGAAGGAAGAGATACTAATACTTTTTATCAAAGTACATAAAAAAACTTATTGCCTTCTAAACATTGTATCAAAATGAATACAAATACCAAGAATAATGAATAGTCTAAGCTTTTATGTNTTTTTTCAAACCAGCAAGTTAATCTGTCACTGTTTTGTGGATACAGTGAGTAGAGTAGACGTGAAACAAAGATCACTGGCAAAGGTCTTTACTACTGAAAATTAGAGTGGTGATCAGATTGTCCACATTTCTTTCCCTGGGTTTCAATTACTGCAGCATGACAGCAAAGGGACAGCTGACATTCTCAGAGGCTGTATCATAAGAGAGCATCCTAGATCTTAGGGAATGACACTTTCATTACTACATGAGCATGTTTTCCTTGTACTCTAAAGGGAGACACTGTCTGCCTTCAGTACTTGCTGCTGTGTGTGCGTCCTTAACCAGTTCTACAACAAATTTAGTGTCTCTGATCATCAAAGTGAGCTAGCATGGCAGATACACAAAGACAGTTATATTCATTTATTTAATAATCAAATCACCATGTATATATATGCATACACGTACACAAAATATGAATAATTTTATACTTTTGTGAACTCAGAATAGCAGGAAAGTATATATCTGGGTTTCTTTTCTAAAATACATATAATAATTTATAGTTTAGTGGTGTTATTATCTTGCTCTGAAGGTCAGTCTTTAAAAACAAATCACTTCTGCTTGCTCTGTGGAGCAATTTGAAAGACAATGCCAACTATGTGCCCTTAAGTGAAAACCTGCTTGATACGTTCTATATACTCTACATTGCACCAAGAAGGCTTTTTATGTGGACAATTGTCATGCTTTCTTTACCATTAAAAATATTTGACCTGTTGTTGTCTTTTTTTTCTCATTTTGGCTCAACAGCAATATTTAACACAGTCCCCAATACAACAATGTTCATTAACTGTTATTTCAGTATAACTGAATCAAGCAAAAGGAACCAACAGAAAAGCTAGGGTAAATATTGTTCATTTTTTGTAGATATACAGAAATTTCTTTAATGTGGAGATTTTCTTAGTGTTTTTTGCCTCTGCATGACAAAAAAAATTAAAATAATAATAAAAAAATTATGTAAAATATTAAAATATTTAAAAATGTCAACACTTCTGCATTTGAGGATTTGCAGTCCTTCTGACTGAACTATTTCCTGTTTGGTCATTATTAATATATCTGAATTTACATATTTTTCAATTTTTTCACATTTAATTTTATATACACTGTATAGGCTCTAGACTTTTTAAATTCTAAGAAAAATAACATTGTTAGAAAGTTCAGTTTGAATCTATTATGTATTTTTTACTCAAATTAAATATTATATTTATGATGTTACAAAGCATTCTCNATAACATTTTCTTTTTTGAGACAGGATCTCTCTATAAAGCTCTGGTTGGTTTGGAGTTTGCTATGTAGCTAAGGTTGGCCTGGAACTCACAGAGATTTGCTTGCCTCAGCCTCCAGAGTGTTCAGATTAAAGGTCTGTGACATCACATTCAGCTCTATTATTTTAATTCATCTCTTTAAAAGAAATCCTCTTCATTACCAAACAGTATGAGTCTATAATTTCCTTTTGTTCAAGATAATACTGGAAAAAATACATAGTTATTTTTCAGTCATTAAAGTTGCATCAACAAACAATTCCTGTCTATTGAGTATGAATGACTAAACCACAAATAATATCAACACATTTTAACTCTAAAAGTTCTACTCAACATTTATTAAAACTATAAAGACATACATAGACTTTTAGAAGAAATTAAATTGTAATTAGAAATAGACCATACAATGTAATAGTTTAGACGTATTAGAATAACACATGATTTTTTTAAAAGCTGATAATAAAATTCAGGAATGGCTTCAGATACAGATATGGCCCTTCTGGACATCTAAACTAAAGCATAGACAACCACACAAAGCACAATTATTAAATGCATATTAGTTTTCAATCACAAGAGTACTGTGTTCCTGTGAACACATGCATGGCTTTTACAGAAAGTCCTTGTCTTATGATGTTTCTGTACAACTGTCATGGGTTGGATTCTTCACCAGCAATGGATTATATGGGTTTCAAGTGAAAGATGTTTGTTAGAAATCATCTTCCATGAACAAAAGACAAAAAGGCAGGGCTAGAGTGAGAAAAGCAAATCAAAAAGTTTCAAAACAGTCTCAACTTTTAGAGAGCACTCAGGAGAACATCTTTACCATCAGTGTGTTCTAAGGTGGTAAAATCTCCAGGTGTATGGACCCTGTCTGCCTCTGTCATTAGGCAATGGCTGCAGTGGGTGAGGTATATCCCAGTCAAGATAGCTCTGCCCCTCAGGCAGACCCTAAGGGACTGCCAGCCCCACATTCCCTGCATTTACACAGAACATCTTCCTTTCAGGGATATTTAGTGACTACCAGAGTCTACCTGTCAATCCTCTCACATTCACTACTATATGTATATATACACAGAAACAGAAAATAGCTTCTCCAGAAACCAGTTCCTATGGGGAATATATATATATATTT
>LZPO01027644.1:0-12460 GCA_001675575.1 Neotoma lepida
AATCAAACCCAAGTCCTCTGAAAGAGCAGCCAGTTCTGTGAACCACTGAGCCATCTCTGAAGCCCAACATAGTAACATATTTTAAAGAATGGAATCATACCATGACTACTCTTCAGTTATATTGGAATTAAACTAGACATCAATAACNGTAAATGGACCCCACAAGTAGTTTGGAGATGATGTCATATCATTTTTTAAATAACAGTTTAGTTAAAGAAGAAATCTTAAGGAAAATTTTTAAGTATTTTGANCTAAGTAAAAATAGAAATTATCAAAACTTGTAGAATACTAAAATGTAGTGCTTAGAGGGAAAATTTAGCCTTGACTGCTTGTAGGAGAGAAGAAAATTAACTAAAAATTCAATCATTTAAACTTCATCTTCCAGAAACTAGAAAAACAAGAGCAAATCAAACCCAAAATAGGCGGAAAAGAAATTAAAGTCAGAATCAGTGAACACAGAAGAACAGAGAAAATCAGCAAACTTAAGCTGATTCTTCAAAGGGATTGGTAAAGCTGACCATCAACTAGCCAGACTAGTCAGGAAAATAAAGCAACTAGGCAAATTAAGTGGAAAAAATCAGAAGATATGTGCTACTAACACCAAATAACAGAAGCGACATTATTTGAATTCCAACAGACATTAAAAGAATAGTGGAGACTACTATAAAGGACTGACAAGAANTGTGATAATCTAGATGAAACAGACAAAATTTTTGAATGACTCAATCTGCCTAAATTTATACAAAGAGAAACACTGGAGAAGGGAAGGGGAAGAGAGGAGGAGAAGGGAAGAAAGGAACTAGAGTCTGTATTAATAACAGAAAATTTCTCCCAAACCAAAGAATGTTACTAGAAACTTTTAAAATTGTACAATGCTGTCATGATGAAGTATATAACTAGTAGCAGAGCTTCAAACCACATAAAGCAAAATTTAACTAAATTAAAGAGACATGTAGATGACATCACAGTCATAGATNGAGATTTTGACACATCNTCCTCAGAAATGAATAGAATAATCAGAACTTCAGAAAGTAATATAGACATAGAATATATTAATAACAGTATCAATGATAGTGACCAAAGAGACATTTATTAAACAGTTCCAATGTAATAATACATATTTTTCAAGTGTCCTAGGTACATTTATCAAAGTTGATTATGTGCTGNATCACAAAACAAATCTTCACATTTAAGAAGGTTTGGGGCCAGCAAGATGGCTCAGCAGGTAAAGACATATGCAGCCAAGCCTGGGGACCTGAGTTTGTACCCTGGAACCCGCATAGTGGAAGGTAAGAATAATTCCTACAAGTTGTCCTGTGACCCCACACAAATGCTGTGTCATGGGTGCACACACACACACACACACACACACACACACATACACACACACACAATACATGCATAAATAGTTTTTAAAAATATGAAGATTGTAAATTAACATCATGTAAAGGCCTCTCCTGCTTTCTTAATTGTTGAAAATTGTGTATTTTATGTCAGAATTACATTTTATACATTTTGAAATAGTAGAAGATAGATTTGTATTTTTGTATTTGAAGAAAGACAAATTTGCTTTCATGTTATCAGCCTACATTGGAACTGCAGTTCTAGGATTAGAGTTCTACTACCTTAGCTAGCAGGCGGGCCTGTCCTATTTTTGTAATGTTATTTCTCGGACTCTGGTCCTTCTTATGACCTCCTCTTTCCATTAATAACTTCCAATAGCTTTACTTCAAATGCTTAAAATTCAATAATCTATTGCACCAATCCATGAACTGACCTGCATCTAGACCACCTTATTTCTCTTTCCCTTACTATAATGGAGGACTGTCCCTTCCTAGCTAAGTTCAGTGTCTCCACTTTACTCTGGATCCCCCTGTTTCCCTTCTCAGAGATTTTTTTCCCTTTTTTTTCTTTCCTTTTTTTTGGGGGGGGTGTGCGGCAGTACAACCTCAAAGGTGGGACAAGTAAGAAATCTACTAAAACATTTCTTTTCAGGCCATTACTCATCTTCAAAGTCATGATAACAACTAATAGAATAATCTCTATAATCTCTATAATAGTATATCCCTGTAATTCCAAGAATCAGAAGGTTGAGGCAGGAGGATTATCATAGTCCAAAGTTAGCCTGAAGAATGGTTTCATTTCCTAAAAACCTCANAATGTCACACTTACCAGGCACCAGAATAGTGATGGAGATCAGTAACCCCAAAGCCAAAGTCCTCCCCAAAGCATTCATCTGGAGTNGTTTCTAGTTAAACACAAGTCATCATAATCCCTGGATGGACCCANTGAGCTGTCCCTCGANGTCAACTCTGCTTGTGCTCAGTTCACCANATTTAAGGGTGACTTTTCTTCCTCATTTCACCCATNTTTATCTTCATCTCCATTCTATGNGCTGTTGGATGATTAAGCGTGCACAGGAAAAAATAGCAGTGGTGTTTGCTGAGTGATAAAGAAACCAAAANTGAACTCAGTCATTCTNTCACAATATTAAAANGTTAAGATACATTTTATGACAATTCCCCTTTTAAAGCAATATTTTTAAAAGAATAAATTATATCTGTCTCTTATACACATCTAGATGTGTATAAGAGACAGCCATAATTCTTTCATCAGCTTCTCTGTGAATTTGAATTGCTCTATTGGGTGACTAACATATATAAAGCTTCTATGAGAATTCTTGATTTGCACATACTTTTTGGTCTCTATGGTACCCATTTTCTTGGATATATGCCTAAAAGTAAAAGTGATAGATCATAGGATAGTGTGACTTTAAATAAATACTTCCTGTCATGGGTTATCTTTCCTGCCTGCCCCTTCCTTTTTATCTTAAAATTATGTTCCAATGTCTGAGAATGTGGCCTTATTTTTAAATGAAGTCATCTCATCTGTAATTAGTGAAAATGAAACTATATGGGTTGGGATAGGTTGGGAACTGGTTTCCTTTTATGAAGAGAAGAATGGGCGTATAGAGAAATGTTCATGTGAGGACAAAAGCAAAAAGAGAGAGGTGTGTTTTTACTACAAGTTAAGATGCATCAAAGATTGTCAACAGGCCCCCAGAAGCTACAAAACAGGCAAGGACCAGATTCTCCTTTCCTGTATTAGAAAATTTAGAGTCCTGTGATGACAAACCACAGCACAAAGACGCTTGGAAAGTCAAAAGGCTCTGTCTTACTTACTTACAACTCCAAGAAAGAGAAATCTGCTATGCAGGGTCACAAAAGCCTTGTGCCCAGCAACAGGGGAACAGCAAGATAGATCTGTAGGGGATGGCTCATGTGGGAAAAGCAAGAGGTAGGGGTGAGGGGTAGGCCTCCAGAGTTGTCTATTTTGAATAACCTCACAAGATCATGGACATGGTTGTCTGTAAGACAGTACCTTTCCCTCTTTTATTAAAAATAGACTCTGCAGGGAGGTGGTGACACACTTCTTTAATCCCAGTACTTGGGAGGTAGAAGCAAGTGAATCTCTGAGATCCAGGCCAGACTGGTCTACAGAGTGAGTTTCAGGATGGCCAGGGCTAAACAGAGCAACCCTGTCTTGTAAAATAAAAAATAATAGATAGATAGGTAGATAGATAGATAGATACATACATACATACATAGATACATAGATACATAGATACATAGATACATAGATGGAGAGAGAGAGAGAGGAAAAAAAGAGAGAGATAGATGATAACACATACCTACATATTTAGATAGATGCATAGACAGAGAGATTGATAGACAGAAAGACACACAGATAGATGACAATAGATATATAATAAAGGTTCTTTTCTCATATAATAATCCTGATTACAATTTCTTTTCTCTCTACTCATCTCAATTCCTCCCCAACTCCTCTCCCATCCAGATCCACATCCTTTCTAACTCTCATTAGAAAAGAACAGGCTTCTAAGGGATAACAACAATAACACAAAAAATAAAATATAAGATAAAACAAGAAACCATCTCATTGAATGTGGACAAAGCAAATCAACAGAAGGAAGAGCCCCAAGGGAAGGCACAAGAATCAGAGACCCACTCATTCACATACTCAGGAGGCCCATAAAATACTAAACTGAAAGGTATAATACAAACACAGAAGACCTGGTGCAGACTCCTGTAGAATCATGTTTGCTACTTCAATTTCTGTAAGGTGACGTGAGGTTTCAGTCTCTGTAAGGTCACATGAGGCTTGCTTAGCTGATTTAGAGGGCCTTGTTCTCCTGGTGTCCTCCATCCCCTCAGGTTCTTACATTCTTTCCATCTTCTAAACATCAGGGATCCCTTCTATTAAGAGGGATTAAGGTCTGTTTAAATTGTTTATCTGATCCTGATTTAATATGGTAAGTGGTACTTATTAAGAAAACTATTTATTTTAGTTTTCCAATTTGACAGAGTACAGGTTTTGAAAGCATGTCTTTATGATTCTCAGATTTTCTTGGTCTCTGTTGGTGTGTCCTCCTTTTCATTTTAGATTTTGTCAATTTGAATTTTTTATGCATTTTAGTTAATCTAGATAAATGTTTGTCAATCTTAATGATTGGTTTTTCAAAGAACCAAGTCTTTCTTTCATTGATTCTTTGTACTGTTTTCTTTGGTTCTATTTTATTGATTTCAACTCTCAGTTTGATTATTCCCTGCCCTCTACTCCTCTAGGGTTAGCTTGCTTCTTTTTGTTCCAGAGCTTTCAAGTGTGCTGTTAAGCTGCTAGTGTGAGATCTCTCTAGATTTTTTATGTAGGCACTCAGTGCTATGAACTTTTCTCATAGGACAACTTTCGTTGTATTTTATAAGTTTGGGTATATCATGTATTCATTTTCATTCAATCCTAGAAAGTCTTAAAATTCTGTTGTATTTCTGTCTTATCCATTTTTAATTCAGGAGAGTTGATCAGTTTCCATGAGCTTGTAAGCTTTCTGTTGGTTTTCTTATTGTTGATATCCAGCTTTAATCCGTGGTGATCTCACAGAATGCAGGGAGTTATTTCAGTTTTCCTGTATCTATTGTGAATTGCTTTGTGTCAGAGTATGTGGTCATTTTTGGACAAAGTTCCATGAGGTACAAAAGAAGGAGGTATGTTCTTTGGTTTTGGGTGAAATGTTCTGTAAGTATCTATTAAGTCCATTTGATTTATAATGTCTGTTAGCTACAGTATTTCTATTTAATTTTTGTCTAATGACCTCTCCATTGGTTAGAGTAGGGTATTGAAGTCTCCCACTATCAGTGTATGAGGGTCACTATGTGATTTAAGCTATAGTAGTGTTTCTATTACAAACTTATGTTTGGGGCATAGATATCAAGAATTGAAATGTCTTCTTGGTGGATTTTTCCTTTGATGTGTATGCAGTGTCCTTCCCCATCTCTTTGGATTAGGTATGGTTTGAAGTCTGTACTGTTAGATANTAAAATGACTATCACAACTTGCTTTGAGGAGAAAAGGTACACCAGAAAGTGGAAAGGAGCTAAGTTTTGTGTTGAAGGAGATAAACAGATTAAGAAATGGAATAAAGGGGGGGTGACTTCAGGGCAAGATCCTACCCAGGTAAGCTTCCAACTTGTGAAAAGGAACTAAGAAAAGCTTAGAACTGGGTGTGGTAAGGCACACCTTTAATCCCATAACTGGGAAGGCAGAGGTTGGAAGGTATCTGAATTTGAGGCCAGCCTGGTCTACAGAGCAAGTTTCAGGACAGCCAAGCTTATGCAGTGACAGACAGAAAGCTGGTGAAAATGTGACTGAATGTGGAGGCCATGTTCCAGCCACAGTAAGCAGCAAAACTTGTCATCTATGACCTTGTGGTTCTCTTCCGGCTTTAGAGTTAAGGATAGAAGAAACTGGTTATGGAATTTAACTCCACACTTAAAGAAAGCTGCTGAGGCCAAGCATGTGTCTGGGGTGTCCCTGAATGGAGGCCATTTCATGAAGCTGTGAAGTTGAAGCCTAGATTGCCTTGGAGAACTNGAGATGTTAGAGATGCCAGAGTTGTGGCATACCTGCCAAGGAGAGCTGCTAACAAGGAGTGAAACCAGCTCATAGAAAGAAGTAGGTTGCTGTCAACGAAGCTGAACAGAGCTGGAGATCTGGGGAGCGTTTTGACATCAGATATAGAGATGCCGAGTTTGGTGTTTATCCTCCCTATCCTATGTTTTAGAATAATAATGTATATCCTGCGCCATTATATGTTGGAAGTATGTGATCTGCATTTTAATTTTTATTTTTACAGGTGAGTACAGTTAAGAAATGTATGAATCTCAGAAGAGACTTTGAACTTTGGACTTTAAAACCTTGTTGAGATTGTGATAAACTAAGGGGGCTTTTGAAGTTAAACTAAATGATTTTGCATTATTATATTGTTACAAACTTATGGGGGCCAGGGAGTGGAATGTGGTAGTTTGAATGTAATTGGCCACCATAATTCCAAACAGAGTAGCACTATAAGGAGGTGTAGCATTGTTGAGGTAGGTATGACCTTGTTGTAGGAAGTGTGTGACTGTGGGGACAAGCTTTCAGGTCCTTTTGCTTGAGCTTTGCTCAGTGTTGGTCGAACTCCTGTTGCCTACAAGGTAGGTGTTGGATTCTCAAATACTGCTCCAGCACCACATCTGCCTGCACACCACCATGCTCCTTGCCATGATGATAATGGACTGAAACTTTGAACCTGTTAGCAAACCACCCCAATTAAATGTTTTCCTTTGCCAGGCGGTGGTGGCGCACGCCTTTAATCCCAGCACTCAGGAGGCAGAGGCAGGCGGATCTCTGTGAGTTTGAGGCCAGCCTGGGCTACCGAGTGAGTTCCAGGAGAGGCGCCAAAGCTACACAGAGAAACCCTGTCTCGGGGGAAAAAAAAAATGTTTTGCTTTATAAGAATTGTCATGGTCATGGTGTCTTTTCATAGCAATAGAAACCCTAATGAAGACAATTACCTTTAAGAGAGAACAAAAATGATCCAGAACATGATCATGAGTAGGACACAATGAATTTACATGACAGTAAACCTCCCAATTGATGAACTAAGTCTTTGTTTCAGTTAGAAATAAACTCAGCTATGTGCAAAACAAAACTCCAAATAGCATGCTGTGAAAAACAGTTTATTCTCTATCACACTAAGACAACAAATGGATGGTCGAGAGCTGGTGGGGTAAATCTATGATCACCAGGCCCAAGTCCTTCCATTGTTCTGTTTTTCCACTTCATTAGTAACTTCCATCCTCAGCATTATCCATGGATCAAGTAGCTCTGGGACCTCCATTCGTCATACCAGTACTGCAGTTCCACAGATAAGTTGGAAAGCAAAAGAAAATCCTTCCTTTTCTTTAAAGAGTTGTCCTGAAAACATCACACATCTCATTTGCCAGAGCTAATGGTCAGACTCAGATGCAAGGGAAACTGAAGGAGGCTATTAGCGATGTCTGTCCTTACAAAATGGGAGGTATGTTATTGAGCAATATATGAGTTACTTATAAAATTGGAGTTAGGTAATTGAGCAATGTATGAGTTACTTAATACTCAAATGTGCTACCTGATAAGCAACCACAGGAGCTCTACAGCAATGACTGTTCATTTGTGTAGGATCAGCAGAGGCTCATGTCTGATGATCTTGATTGAGCTTGCTCAGAGTCTAAAGGAAAGCTGACCTCTGGATCATTGAGCTTGCCTCAAGAGAGAGATGACAGACTTGACTGACATGAGTCAGCTGTGTCCTATTCTCATCCTCCAGCAGCCTAGACCTTCCATCTTCCTAAAGAATGAAAAGTAGAAACACTTGGGACCTTTTGAGATCCAAACTCAAAACTGACAAACTGCCATTTTTGTATCACTTTATTGGCCAGAGAAAACTACTTGGAGTGAATAAAGAGTGTCNATGAACTCTTTATGGAAAGAACTTTGAGATCTACTTAAAACATAACAGAGAGGTGGGATGAAGATTTGCAGTCATGAAGAGAATTGTCTTCTGAAAGGACCAAGCAGATGCTACAACAGGCTGCTCAGTGTGCTCTCAGAGATCAGGCCTCAATTTCAGTTTCCTGAGACTTAAGCAAGCANTTTCTGGGAGGGCTATGACATAGTCCTTGCAGTAGCTCCCTTTCTGCACNTACTCTGACTGCTCAAGGTTCAGCCAGTTGCTTACTGTCTGGGACCCCTCACCAACTTAGAGCTACGTGCATGGGTCAATGTGAACGTGTGAGGCCATCCAGCCTCCACAGCAGCTCCAGGACAGAGCCTGGGCCNCTGAGTCAGCCCCCACAGTCAGTACNTGTGAGGCCAGCCAGCCTCCATGGCNNNTCAAGGACAAAGCCTGGGACTTGTCCAGGCCTGCCCAAAGGTGATAACTGTAACCCCTAACCAGTAAATTCAAAGGATACACACCCTCACCCAATCATATGACGNAAAGGCCTGTATCACTCTTCTNGTGGTTTTTGCTTTTAAATAGCCAGCCTCATAAAGAAAGAGTAACTCCTCCCAGCTTCCTGCGCCAGGGGCTGTNGGACTAGTTCCCTGCCTAGGCTTGTACCAACAATAAACTTTGCTTTTGCATTCTGGATTTCTCAGGTCTCTGGTGGTCTCTTTGAGGGTCGTAACCTGGGCACAAAATCTTCCACAAATAAAACAGGNAAGATAGACAATGAACCAAGCTATTTGCAATCTCTGCCCCTCTATTTCCTAGTCTGTTATATAATTATAGTGCTAGATCTCTTTTCTCTTTATATCCTGACGTATGATATTTTGTTTGTGTTCTGACAAACAAAGCTTGCCTGGATATCAGGGGCAGAGCTAGCCACTAGATAATTGTAGATGCCAGGCAGTGGTGACACACAACTTTAATCCCAGCACTTGGGAGGAAGAAGCAGGAAGATCAGGAGTTCAGGGTCACCATAGACAACACAAGATTGAACCAGTCTAAAAGAGAAACAGAGCTGGGTGGTGGCACACACCTATAATCCCAGCACTAAGGAGGTGGAGACAGGAATATAAGGTNGGTGNAGACAGGATCTCACCACCCATTCAATCTGAAGATTNGTGAAGTAAGAAGTCTNTAANTGGCTGCTGCTCTGCTTCTCTGATCTTTCAGCTTTCACCATNATANCTGACTCCAGGTTTTTATTGTTAAGACTAATTAGGTTCACACTTCATCTGGCACCCAACAAAGGTAAATTAAAGCCATATGNGGTTAATATAGCAATGAATTTATGGGGACATGATTTGTTGCAGCAATGGAAAACCNAGANTTACATACCTCCAATCTCAGAAAAAAACTATAAACTAACATATGTTTCTGGGGAAAATATTAAGAGATATTATAAAGAACAGTCACCAACCATTCAGGTTGTACAAAAACAGGGCACANCAGCTGTTGATCTTTCAAAGGTACCAACAGCTCTACCTTTAAAATGGTTGACTCACAAACCTGTCTGGGTGGAATAAAGGCCTTTGACATCAGAAGAATTACAGGCCTTAGAACAGCTGGTACAGGAGCAGCTAAATGCTCAACATGTTGAGGTTTCAACCAGTCCTTGGAATTCTCCTGTATTTATTATTAAAAAGAAATCTGGAAAATGGAGAATGGTAACAGATCTAATAATAATGTTAATAAGGTGGTTCAGCCAATGGGCTCTTTACAGACTGGAATTCTCCTACCTTTTCTATTACCTAAAGGATGGTCTATTGTAGTTATCACTTTAAAAGACTGTTTCTTCATTATACCTTTACAAGAAAAGNATAGAGAAAATTTGCCTTCACAATGCTTACTTATAATAATTCTCAGCCTGTTAAGAGATATCAATGGAAAGTTCTCCCACAAGAGACGTTAAACAGTCCCACCCTATGCCAATATTTTGTATGACAGCCTTTGAAAATGATTTGTGTCAGTTTCCTCAATCTATAATTTACCATTACATGGACAACATCTTAGTAGCTGATTCAAATGTAAATACTTTAGAGAAAATGTTTGAAGAAGTAAAGAAAATTTTACCTTGCTGGGAATTACAAATTGCTCCTGATAAAATACAAATAGGAGATTCTGTTAATTACTTAGGATATAAAATAGGACTACAAAAAATTCAACTGCAAAAGGTACAAATTAGGAGAGATCAATTGTGGACTCTTAATGACTTTCAAAAATTGCTGGGAGACATTGCCCATCTATTGTCTACTATTGGAGTAACAACCTAGAACTGAGTAATTTGTTTCAAATCTTCAAAGGTGACAAGGANTTAAATAGTCCAAGAGAATTATCAGGTGAAGCTGAGAGAGAATTAGCTTTGGTGGAAAAGAATTTACAAGATGCACATGTGGATCATTTGGATCTGGAGCTTGATTGCATCCTGGTTATTTTACCCTCTATGCATTCCCCTACAGGGATTTTAATTCAAAGGGAAGATAGTATCTTAGAATGGATGTTTTTAACCACACAAACAGAGTAAAAAATTAAAGACATATGTGGAAAAGTTGTCTGAGTTGATTCTAAAAGGAAAATTAAGACTTCATCAGTTGACAGGAATGGACCCAACAGAAATTGTAGTACCCATTACTAATGTTGAAGTTTCCTCTTTATGGGTAGAAAATGAACATTGGCAAAGAGCTTGCAGTAATTTTTTGGGAGAGATTAACAACAAATATCCCAAAGCAAGAGAATTCAGTTTATAAAGAGAACTAACTAGATCCTTCCTCACACTGTACAGGGAACACCAATTTCTGGAGCACCTACATTGTATACTGATGCAAATAAGTCAGGAAAGGCAGGTTACAAATCAGAAAATTTGAATAAAGTGGCTCAAAGCCACTTATGATTCTGTTCAAAATCAGAATTATATGCTATTCTCATGGTATTAATGGACTGTACAAAACCTCTCAATATAGTCACTGACTCTCAATATGCAGAAAGAGTTATTTTGCACATTAAAACCACTGGACTTATTCTTGATGAATCAGAATTAACTTCGTTATTTCTACAATTACAGGAAATAGTTTGCATAGGAATAATATCATAAATACAACACATATCAGATCCTATACTGGTCTGCCAGGCCCTCTAGCACAAGTTAATGATGAAATTGAATAATTATTAATAGGAAATGTGCTGGAGGCCTCAGAATTTCATACAAAACACTATGTCAATAGCAAGAGTTTAAAAAAGGATTTTTCCATCACTTAGCAACAAGCTAAGGAAATTATAAGAAAATGTCCTATTTGTTCCTTGTATAATCAATCTATACTGCCTGCAGGAAGAATCCAAAGGGTACTCAAAGAAATGATGTGTTTCATTTTGCAGAATTTGGAAAATTAAAATATGTACACCATACCATAGACACATATTTGGGATTTCAATAGGCAACTGCTTTGAGTTCCAAAAAGGCTGATTCTGTAATTACACATCTATTAGAAACCATGGCCATTATGGGAATACCTGTACAAATTAAGACTCACATTTACCAGCATATGTCTCTCGTAAAATGAAACAATTTTTTACATATAATTTTACATATAATTATGTAAAAAACAATTTTTATATAAAGCATATTACAGGTATACCACACAATCCAACAGGGCAAACAGTTATAGAAAGATCTAATTGAACTCTAAAACATATGNTTAATAAAAAAGAAAGTGGTAATAAAGACCCCAAGAAGTAGATTGCATAATGTTTTATTAACTTTAAATTTTCTAAATGCTAATGACAAAGCAATGACAACTGCAGACAGACATTGAATAATAGAAAAAAAACTATAGAATTAAATCAGCCTGTATACTTTAAAGATGTGTTGACCTCAGAATGGAAACCAGGATATGTGATACACTGAGGAAGAGGTTTTTCTNTTATTTTTACAGGAAAAGAAAAGTATGGATACCATAAAAATTGATAAAGATTAGATTTGAACAAGAGAGACTTCTTTATTAGATTCAATATAAACTAACTTACAAGTCTAACAAATACTTTTCATTTGATCAGATATAACTTGCCAAAANNGAAACTCCCCAAAGTTAGATTTGGGGCAGGGTTTTGTTTTTGTCTNTCTAGGAAAATTAAAACAAGTATCTTGAGGAATTTAAAGACCTTTGGATAAATAAACATCCAAAGAAGAAGGGAGAACTNTCNGGAAAAAATTACCAAGAAAANGAATNATCTGACCTAATGCAATCTCTGAAGTCTCCAAAAAGTTGATGGGATCCCNCAATGATGATTCCATCCCNACTATGGTAATGCCACTAAGCTGACAAACACCACCTAAGGTTTGGCTTTGGATTTTCAGTGTTATATCCATGATAATGGCAGTGCCTTCTTTGGGCTCAACTTTTGACTTCTGCTAAAGCACAGAGATACTGCTAAAAATCATGGCTCCTAGCCATGTATTCAATGATTAATACAAAAGGTAACTGTCCAGCTATTTGGGAACAAGCAAGCAAGGAAAGGCCAGCTAGTGGATGACTTGAAGGTGTTGCTTCTCATGGCACCTGACAGTGTGTAGCATTTATA
>LZPO01027644.1:19771-37687 GCA_001675575.1 Neotoma lepida
ACTTTGATATGTTCTCCAGAGTAGGAGAGCTTGGTCATATGGTAGATCTATTTCTAGTTTTCTGAGGAGCAGCCACATTGATCTCCACAATGACTGCACCAATTGTACTTCCACCAACAGTGCATGAAGGTTCCNCACTCCCCACATCCACTATCTTTTATATTAATATTAGTTATTCTGGTTGGATTAAGATAAAAATCTCAAAGCAGTTTTAATTTGCATCACACTGATGGCTAAGGGTGGTGAACAGTTTTTAAAACATTTCGTGGCCATTTGTATTTCTTCTTCTGAGAACTCTCTACTCAGTTCCATAGTTCATTTTTCAGTTTTGTTGTTTATTTTCCAAGTGTTTTGGTTTTTTTTAATGACTTGCATATTCTAGATATGAATCCTCCGTCAGCTCTGGAGGCTGCCTCTTCAGTCAGTTAGTTTATTTTGCAGAACAGAAACTTTAATCCCATGAAGTCCCACTTGCTGGTTTTTTATCTTATTTCCTGAGCACCCAGAGTCCTGTTGAGAAAGTCCTTACCTGAGCCTATGCCCTGCAGTGTACTCTGTGGACTCTCTGCTCTTCTGCAAGTTTTAGAGCTACAGGTCTAGTGCTGAGATCCCTGCCCCATTTGGACTTTATTTGTGTGCAAAGAGAAGAATCAAGTTTCATTCTTCTACATGTCGATAGTCAATTTTCCCAACACCGTTTATTAAAGATGCTATCTTTTCGTCAGTGAATGTTTTTGGAATCTTTGTGAAAAATCAGGTGGCTATAGACNCATGGACGTATCTGTGGGTCCTCAATTCTGTTCCATTGACCAGTATGTATGGTTTTGTGCTGGTACCATTCTGGCTTTGCTACTTTGTCTGCACAGTACAGCTTGAAATCGGGTCTGATGATACTTCCAGGGTTTGTATTGTTATTGTTGTTGTTGTTGTCGTTGTCAGTATTGTTCTAGATGACTTATAAAACATTAAACAATGCTAATCAAGCATGAGATTCTCTAAACATCTGAAGANTCAGAATGGTNACTCAGCACTAGCTCCAGGTCATGGAGAAGTGGGATTNGNGTAGCGCCTTGCTGGTTTACTAGATGAAAGAGGTTAGGAGAAGAGGGCTTTTCAGAGGAAAGGAGCAACTTGAAAAACCATCTGAGCTGGACCATGGTGGTGCACGTCTTTAATCCCAGCACTTAGGAGACAATTTCTGAGCTCCAGGTCAGCCTGGTCTGCAAAGTGAGTTCCAGGACAGCCANGGCTACACAGAGATACCCTGCCTCAAAATACAAGCAAACAAACAAAAAAACATCTGAGAATGAAGTAACCTGAATCCTGTTTGGAACACAGAAAGGGAAATGTGNAGATCAGATCTATGATGATCAGAACCTAATTACAGTGTGTATGTCAAGTGATGTGTTAGACTTGGGAAACGCAGAATTGAACAACATAGTTCTTACTCTTGAGGAGCTTCTTATACTGGGGGCAGAGAAGTAGCTATTTGAGATACAATGAGAAATAAGAAACCAGTATGATGGCTCACACCTTTAACCCTAGCAGAGGGATTAAAAGCAGGTAGAGGCAGAGACAGGAGGATCTCTGTGTGTTCCAGGCCGTTCTGGTCTGTGTAGTGAATTACAGGACAGCCAGGGCTATGTAGTAAGATCCTATCACAAACAAACAAACAAAAAACCAATTAAAATTAAAAATAAAAAAGAAATACATATATGATCTTTGTTCTCCATTACTGCAACATAGCTCCTAGAAGAATTGTCACCATAATTAAAGTATCTTTGGTATGCCAGTCAAACGACAGGTGTCTAGAAGCTCTTAGCTTCATAGTGGAGACTATCACCANAAAGGCTAAATTGTGGTTAGAGAGTTGGGACTTGGACCCAGATGCTACCATCATCGGTACCATGGAACCAAAGGAAGAATGGCTAGAGATTGAGTTAATCACCAATGATCAATAATTAGCCATCANAATCGTGTAACAAAATCTCATCAGCAATCCTAAACAATACTGTTTGAAAAGCATCTGTGTGGGGAATTAGAAGAACAGAAATTTGAGACAGCATGAAGCTCTATGCCCCTTCCTCCATAGAGGGCCCCATGAATCTCTTCGATTTGTCTGTCCCCATGTTGCAGTCATTACAATAAACCAGAAGTAGTGAGCAAAGTGCATCCTCAATTCTGTGAACCATTCTACCAAATCACTGAATCTGACACATAGATTGTGGGAACATCCTGAATTTATAGCTAGTTTATAAGATCTGCAGGTCATAGATAACTGAAAACTTGTTACTAGTGTCTGAAGTGGGTCTGTTGTCCTAGTTAGCTTAACTGTCCACTTGACACAGCTTAAAGCCACCGGAGAGGTCAGTACACTGTGGGTGGCACCATTCCCTGGGAAGGTAGGATANGTTGGCACAGGTCTGAAGAGCTAGCAAACAGCTCCGTGGTTTCTGCTTGAGCTCTTTTGACTTTCCTCTTTCCTCCTGTGAGTAGCTTTTGGCCACAGTATTTGTCACAAACAGAATGAAATTAGAACATTTATATTTCATGGAAGAACACATTAAATATCACTTATTCTTTTTCAAGAGCTCTTACCTTGATTCTGTTCCATGGACAGACTCTGGTTGCCAGTCAAATGGGAGACAAAGCAGAGCANAGCACGTACATTCTTGTGCTCCCAGTGACATGTGCTCCTGACAGTCACGGTGCCATTGCTGTGTGATTCATGTTTAGTGACATGATGCCCATCTGGAGTCCAAAAGATCTGCGCAGCCGGCTTGCCTGCAATCGCCTCACAAACTGCAGTTCTGTTTTTCCCTGGTGACAGGGTTACTTCAGGGGGAACTGTGGAGATAGAAGGGAAAAAGATTCAGTCTTGTCACAAATTACACAGGGTTTGTTTCTATCTAAAATATGGTGACCTGAAATACCACAATGTGTGACATTGTTGCTTACCTAGAACTTGGAGGTCATATCTCTCTTGGAAATTCCCATCAGGTGTTATTATTTCACATGAGTAATACCCATCATGACCGAGGGCCACTGCATTGATCTGAAGGTCAGGACTCTGGTCAGGTGTGGAGGCCCAGGTAATTCTCCTGTCTGTACAGTTGGTTTCACTGGCCTCCTTAGTTTCTACTCTGTAGAATATTATGCAAGGAGAATGGTCTCTGGGGGTTATTTCCCATATTATGAATACTGCTTTTGTCAGTGGAACAGCAGGGCAGCACAGCAGAGCCTTTGTTCCCATCTGTACAGACACTGCAGTGCTAACTGGACACACACACAAAGAGAACAAGAAAAGGAAAACTGTGTTAAGTCCATCCACAGCAGCTTGTGTGAAGTTACACTAGAGCATTGCTTGGCTAATGAGTGTATCCCAGAAACATTCGATTGTTCTCACATTTCTAGTTTCTGTATGTTCAATCTATCAGAATTAAATACATCATTCACCCTCTAAAGCAAAAATTCAAGGCCTGTGGGCTACACACACCTTGCATAATAATAAACCTCACATTGCCTGTACACTGACTTAAAGAGTCCATGACAGATACAAGTTTGCTGAGTGGTGATTACTCAACAAAATTATCTGTTACAATCACCTGTGACAAAAGAGTCAATAATATCATCAATTTAACAGCAGCAGAAATCGCTATGAATAAGCCTTGCTTATGATAAACATTGTATTAAGTATCTCAACTATACTATTTCTATGTCACTTGCCTCTTTAGAGCCCTCATTCTCACATTTCACATCCAAATAAAGGTCATCTAATTAGATGACAAAGGGTTCTACAACACAGACCTGGGAGGATGCTAATCCCATAGCCTTTCCATCACTCTAAGACAGCAAAGGTTTAGAGACAATTGTTCAGGGTCCCTCATATGGTAACCCTACATCACCAGATTCTTCCACTCATCCTGAATCTGTCCAGCAGCCAAAGCATTAGTTACTATTTCTAAGCAAGGTCAACTCTCCATTCCCACAGTGCTGGCCACAAGATAAAGAAGAATAGTACCTTCTGGCAAAGGTGATGAACCGCTCTGTGCCTTTTGATTCCCATGTGTGCAACTTGACTCTAGAAAATATTTAAATAAGAATTTAATTATTTAAATGATTTTAAGATAGTAATTCCAAGTGTTATCATCACTGATATGTCAACACCTTGAAAATTACATTTATAAGATATTAATTAATTATTTCTCACTTATGAGTGACCTTATTTTGCCAAATAGTTTGTAGGGTAGCCCTGCCTTTCTTCTTCCAGCCCCTTGCCAGCATCCCACATGAGCTGACTTGGTTAAACTCCTTTCTCCAGATGCCATCCCCTCATTAAAGCCATATGTCAAATAATGAACACTTCACACAAATGAAGAAGCAGAGTGATTCTCGAGAACTATAGAAACAGAACGACAAAGAGTTCACCCTCTCTCTTTCTTCCTGCTTTCTACCTTGAGAATGAACAGTGGAAGTGAAGCAGAACAGAGGTAGGAACAGGATAAGTGTCCTTTCCTCTGTCCGTTTTCTTGTTATACAGTTCCAGGAACCTATTTGTATTCCTTCCCTGAGTTCTGTAGATTTCTCACAATTATAGTAGTTCCAAGCCAGGTGTGCCTGCACAGAGGGCGAGGGAAGAGAATTATTAATGTCAAGCAGCTAGCCACAAAATGAATTTGAGAGGAGCCTGGACTACAGAGTGATGCACTGCTTTAAAAACAAGAAACAAAAAATAGTCTTAACTTCAAACTTGGTTTCTTAAACACTGGTCTGCAATATTTCATGCTTTCCAGGCAGCAATTAAAGAGATGGGAAGGAAAGAATAGAACTATCTTGTTATCGTAAGGTGTTGACACTACTGTGAAGTGCTAGCATGTGTTTTAATAGTAGAATTGGACTAACTGTAATTGTATGTCTCAACAAAAGCAAAAGAATGCACATGCTAAATAACAGAAGACACAACAAAAGTACAGAAAATCTTCAGATAAGAACGTAAAAGGATACAAAGAAAAAACCTGTCATTTGCTAGAAAATGAATGGAACTAGAAGATATGCTTTTAAGTAGAATAAACCAGGTACATCAAGATAAGTAACACATGTTATTGCATGGAAAAGCAAAGACCTGAAAATAGAAGTAGGATGACAGTGGACAGTAAGGGTGCTGGGAAAAGGGAGGGGCTGAAGATGGGAGAAGAACTTGCTTCTTTCTTTCCTTTCTTTAGAATACAGGACATAAGTATAAACCATAAAGTTACAGCCACCTGATTTTTTTAATTGAAAGTAGTTTATTTTTCCACAAAATAGATTCCGGTTATGGTTTTCCCTCCCCCAACACCTCCCAGATCCTCCCACATACCCAAATCCTCACTCTTTCCTGCTCTCTCTCATTAGAAAACAAACAGTGAGCATCTAAAAATTAATGGTTGTAATAAAGTAAGATAAAATAAAAACAAACAAATCAGAACAGGACAAAATAGACATCAAAGGTGGGGAAAAGAGCCAAAGAAAGAACATAAGAAACACATGCAGACACAGAGACACACATATTTGCACACACAGAAATCCTATAAAGACACAAAATAGAAACCATAATATATGAAACTATAATATATAAACAAAAGACCTGTAAGGGGAAAAAATGCCCAGGTAAAGCATTATCACACACACACACACACACACACACACAAATTATACACATCTAGATGTGTATAAGAGACAGGATTTAACATTATGAGAAAAAAAAACTCCAAAAATACCATTGAGTTCATTTTGTGTTGGCATCTACTGCTGAGCATGCGGCCCAATCTTAAGTGTGGTTTATATACCCAGTGAGACTCCATTGGAGAAAATTTATTTTTCCTTTGTGAGTGGTTATCAGTTGGAGATAGCTTCCGGGTTAGGGATGGGGATCTGTCCACTTCCTCTCTTAGCTATGGGACCCCATCTGGTTTAAACCTGTGCAGGCTCTGTGCATGTTGCCACGGTCTCTGTGAGTTTATATGTGACTCAGTCCTGTGTCCAGAAGGTCGTGTTTCCTTCATGTCTTCCATCCCCACTGGCTCTTGCAATCTTTCTGTCCCCTCTTCCACAGCATTCCCTGAGCGCTGGGAGGAGGGATTTGATGGAGACATCCAATTTAAGACTAAGTTTTATGGTTTTCCTGTGGTAGAATGCAGACTACCTTCCAGTAACGTGAACATTAGTCAATAGGGGTGAAGGCTCTAGGTAGGCACCAGCTCATCTTCTCCATGTTCAATGAGTTGCATAGATGTTGTCTTCAGGAATAGAGCCTTACCATCAATTTGTGGGAATGAACCAACAGCCTTGGCAACACAGCCACCTGATTTCTAAGAAAGATGTCAAAGTATACATTAGGTATACATTAGTGCTATGAAAATTGGTCATCCATGCATAGATGAGTGAAAGCATATTCCTCTCTCTCACTTCATACAGGAACCAACTTCACATGGATCAAAGACATTAATATGAGCCCTGAAACTCTGGTGCTGTTAGAGGAAAAAGTAGAAGAAACACTCAAGATATAGCAATAGACAAAGACTTTAGTCACTCAGGAAATAAGGCCAGCAATTGACAAAAGAGATTTTATTAAATTAAGAAGTTTCTGTACAGTAAAAGAAATAATTGAGTGAAAAAACAACCTATAGGNTGGGAGAGACATCTTGAACTATGAACATATAAAAATGTTGAATATTATTAACCATTAGAGGAATGCAAATTAAAAAAATATATTGAAATTAAATCTTATTCCAGTCAGAAAACAATTACAGGCTGGAGGTAGGAGGGGGAGTGGGAAATGTTGTAATAATATTTTAATTAAATAAAAATAGGAATTTTAATTAAACAAAAAAGAACAGGAAATCAACCACACACATGCAGATAAGGATACAGAGAAAAGGAGGCCTTATACATTGCTGCTAAGAATGTATATTAGTTTCTATCATAATTGCTACAATTTGGAAAGCAACAGGGGATTCTTTAGTAAGTAAATAGGTAAATATATTATATCAGATTTGGAAATGGCAATATCACTCAGTACTTGAAAGAAATAAGTTACCAGAGCTGAGGACTCAGGTAGAGTGCATGCTTAGCATACACAAAGCCCTGAGTTCAGTTCTCCAGCCCTACATGGAGCTGGACATGGTAACTTGCACATACAATGCCAGCAACTGGGAATTCGAAGCCCAAGGATTAGAAGTTTACCAAATTATTAGCCAATCAAATTCAAAAACTTATAAAAGCATCATAAAACATGACCAGTGGGATTTATCTCAGGGATGCAAGGCTAGTTCAACATTCAGAGACCTGTCACACCAACAGGCTAAGGAGAAAAGTCACATTATTATCAGTAGATGCCAAAGAAGTCTGATATAATCTAACACTCATCCATGAAGAACGCCCAGTAAACTATTCAATCACATTAAGCACTAGTTTTGAAAACTAGGAAGATTATTTGAGCGAACACTTCACAAGAATAATAATGGTCAAATGGTCACTAAACACATAGAAAGGATGAGTAACTATAAAAAAAAGAATGCCAATCAAAAACCCAGTAAAATAATCACTACCTACCTAGAAGCATGAATGTAGTTAAAATGACTGGTGATATGTGCATGCATATGAAGTGTTGGTGGTATTGACTTTCATTGACCTGTGCAGATCTGTGTCTGTGGAACCTGGGATTTGAAAATCTTGAAGGATGGAGTGTATTACAGTCTAATGCTGTAGNCAACCTTACTTCAGTTAAGTGTACTTTCATACATGAATGTAACAATGAAATAATGATCCAAGGAAAGTTGTTTGAATTCAGAAAAACATGTAAATAATTGCCAGTAAGCACATAATAAATATTGACAAAGCACCCCATTTCCAGAATTTTCTCAGGACAGACCAATATAAATACAATTGACTGTCACATGCTATAGACTGTATCTGGGAAAGCATGAAAAAAAAGGCAGAAGGACATGTTCAGATTCAGGGGACACTGAGGACAGCACTCAACAGTCCTTTCACCTCATTGGGTTCTGTAGCTATGATCTGACATACAACACCAATAAATATGCTTATAAATTTAATGTAAATGTTTAACATCGGAGGCACAAAATCACATCCAAGAACAGTCCAGGGAACAAAATGTACTTGAGGTAAAAGGCCCTCTGCCTTTCTTCCTTGAGCCTCTCTCACAGTTCCTCAAGGCACTGTTCACCATGTTAAAAGAAAACATTCTTTTAACCATGTTCCGATAGGTAGTTACAGGCATTACTGATGATAATGTAAAATTCCATGTAACTACATCAAAAACTTCTGACGGCAAAATGTTAACTATACACAACATGGAAGAGGGGAAGGAAGGAGAAGAGATGAGGAGAGGGGAAGAAAGAAACTAGAGACTGTGTTAATAACAGAAAAATTATTCAAAATCAAAAAATGTTACTAGTAATTTTAAAAAAGCATACAATGTTAATTGTCATGATGAAGTACATACCTAGTAATGAAGCTTTGAACCACATAAAGCAAAATTTAACTAAATTAAAGAGACATGTAGACGGTTTCACAATCATACATGGAGGTTTTGACATATCATCCTCAGAAATGGATCGAGCAATCAGAACTAAGTGGTATAGACATAGAATATATTAATAACAGTAGCATTTATAGTGACCAAATAGATATTCATAAAACAATTCCAATGTACATAATATGTATTTTTTAAGTGACCTAGGTACATTTATCAAAGTTGATTATGTGCTGGATCACAAAACAAATGTCTACATTTAAGGTTAGGGGTCAGCAAGATGGCTCAGCAGGTAAAGACATATGCAGCCAAGCCTGAGGACCTGAGTTTGAACCCTGAAACCCACATAGAAAAAGAGAACAACTCCTACAGTTGTCCTGTGACCCCACACAAATGCTGTGTCATGGACAAACATACAAACACACACACACACACACACACACACACACACACACACACAAACAAATACATACATATGTGGTTTTTTAAAATTTGAAGATGATTAAATTAACCCCATATAAAAGCCTCTCACTTCTTTCT
Source organism: Neotoma lepida (assembly GCA_001675575.1). NCBI lineage: Eukaryota > Metazoa > Chordata > Mammalia > Rodentia > Cricetidae > Neotoma > Neotoma lepida. Next base: position 28,845 of record LZPO01027644.1, read on the forward strand.
TAACTGTTGAAAATGGATTATTAATGGTGTACTTTATGTCAGACTTATATTTTATACATTTTGAAGTAGAAGGAAATACACTGGTATTTTTGTATTTGAAGAAAAGTCAATTTATTTTAGCATTGATCACTCTTCCTATGAACTGTGGTTCTACTGAAACAGGACTAAGACTAGAGTTCTACCACCTTAGCCAAAAGGCTGGCTTGTCACATCTTTGTAATGTTATTTCATGGACTCTGGTCCTTATCTTGACTCCTCTTTCTGCTGGCAACATCCAACAGCTTTACTTCAAATGCTTTAAGACAGACTCTGTGACCTGCGACACCAATCCATGAGCTGACCTACATCCAGGCCACCTTGTCCCTCTTTTCCTTACTATAATGAAGTACTGTCCCTTCCTACCTAAGTTCAGTGCCTCCACTTTACTCTGGATCCCACTGCTTCCCTTCTCAGAGATTTTTCTCTTTTTTTTAAATTTGTTTGCTTGGGTTTTTTGTCTGTTTGTTTGATTTTGGTTTTTGATATGTGTCAACCTTAAAGACGAACAAGTAAGAAGTCTGGTAAAACATTTCTTTTCAGATAGTTATTCATCTTCAAATTCATTATAACAACTGATAAAATAATCTACTCCATAGAATATTTATAGAAAACCTGCTTATTAAAAATAATTAGCTTTAAAGTAACCTGTACAGAAAGTGGCCCTGTTAACCTGCACCAAATGTGTATGTCTGTAACACCAGGAGTTAGGAAGCTGAAGCAGGAGGATTATCATAGTCCAAAGTTAGCCTGAAGAATGGTTTCATTTCCTAAAAACCTCAGAATGTCACACTTACCAGGCACCAGAATAGTGATGGAGATCAGTAACCCCAAAGCCAAAGTCCTCNCCAAAGCATTCATCTGGAGTGGTTTCTAGTTAAACACAAACCACCATAAATCCCTGGATGGACTCAGTGAATCTGTCCCGCGAGGTCAACACTGCTTGTGCTCAGTTCACCAGATTTAAGGGTGACTTTTCTTCCTCATTTCACCCATCTTTATCTTCATCTCCATTCTACGTGCTGTTGGATGATTAAGCGTGTACAGGAAAAAATAGCAGTGGTGTTTGCTGAGTGATAAAGAAACCAAAACTGAACTCAGTCATTCTCTCACAATATTAAAACGTTAAGATACATTTTATGACAATTCTCCTTTGAAAGCAATATTTTTAAAAGAATAAATTATATACTGCAAAATGAGCAAATATTGTGTGTACAGCTGATGAATCTGTACATCTTTGTGACTTGGACAAGCATTTACAACATTTCCAAACCAAGGTGCTGACATTCTGTTACTCACAGTTCCCAACATGCTCTTCCCTGGTTTTCCTTCTTAAGAAGCAAACATAGCTCTAACATCTATCACCATTTGCTCATTTTATCTGTTACTGAGCTCCACATAAATGAAATGCGTTACTGAGTTCATCCCTGCGTGCTGGTTTGGACTTACCAAAGAATATATCATACCATAATTCTTTCATCAGCTTCTCTGTGAATTTGAATTGCTCTATTTGGTGACTAACATACATAAAGCTTCTATGAGAATTCTTGATTTGCACATGCTTTTTGGTCTCTATGGCACCCATTTTCTTGGATATATACCTAAAAATAAAGGTGATAGATCATAGTATAGTGTGACTTTAAATAAATACCTCCTGTCATGGGTTATCTTGCCTGCCTGCCCCTTCCTTTTTATCTTAAAATTATGTTCCAATGCCTGAGAATGTGGTCTTATTTTTAAATGAAGTCATCTCATCTGTAATTAGTGAAAATGAAACTATATGGGGTTGGGATAGGTTGGGCCCTAGTCCAGTGGAACTGGTTTCCATATGAAGAGAAGAATGGGCATATAGAGAAATGTTCATGTGAGGACAAAAATAAAAAGACAGAGGTGTGTTTTTACTACAAGTTAAGATGCATCAAAGATTGTCAACAGGCCCCCAGAAGCTACAAAACAGGCAAGGACCAGATTCTCCCTTCCTGTATTAGAAAATTTAGAGTCCTGTGATGACAAACCACGGCACAAAGACGCTTGGAAAGTCAAAAGGCTCTTTCTTACTTACTTACAACTCCAAGAAAGAGAAAGCTGCTATGCAGGGTCACAAAAGCCTTGTGCCCAACAATAGGGGAACAGCAAGATAGATCTGTAGGGGATGGCTCATGTGGGAAAAGCAAGAGGTAGGGGTTAAGGGTAGACCTCCAGAGTTGTCTATTTTGAATAACCTCACAAGATCATGTACATGGTTGTCTGTAAGACAGTACTTTTCCCTTTTTATTAAAAGTACACTCTGCTGGAGGATGGTGACACATTCCTTTAATCCCAGTACTTGGGAGATAGAAGCAAGTGAATCTTTGTGTTCCAGGCCAGACTGGTCTACAGAGTGAGTTGCAAGATGGCCAGGGCTATACAGAGAAACCCTGTCTTGTAAAATAAAAAAAAATAGATAGTAGATGATAGAAAGAAGGGAAAGAAGAAAAAGAGAAAGATAGACATACAGATGATTGATGATAGATAGAAAGATAGATAGATAGATAGATAGATAGATAGATAGATAGATAGGATAGATAGAGACAGTCAGATCATAGATAGATAGATAGATAGATAGATAGATAGATAGATANATANATACATACATACATACATACATACATANATACATTCATACATACATACTTATTGAGATAGATGCATAGACAGACAGGCAGATAGATAGGTAGTCAGACAGACAGACAGACAGACAGATAGATAGATAGATAGACAGACAGACAGACAGACAGACAGATAGATGACAATAGATAGATTATAAAGTTTCTTTTCTCATATAATACATCCTGATTACAATTTCTTTTCCCTCTACTCATCTCAATTCCTCCTCACCTCCTCTCCCATCCAGATCCACTTCCTTTCTAACTCTCATTAGAAAAGAACAGACTTCTAAGAGATAACAACAAAAACACAAAAAATAAAATATAATATAAAACAAGAAACCATCTCATTGAAGGTGGACAAAGCAAATCAACAGAAGGAAGAGCCCCAAGAGAAGGCACAAGAATCAGAGACCTACTCGTTCACATATTCAGGAGGCCCATAAATATACTAAATTGAAAGGTATAATACAAACACAGAAGACCTGGTGCAGACCCCTGTAGAATCGTGTTTGCTACTTTAGTCTCTGTAAGGTGACATGAGGCTTCAGTCTCTGTAAGGTCACATGAGGCTTGCTTAGCTGATTTAGAGGGCTTTGTTCTCCTGGTGTCCTCCATCCCTTCCAGTTCTTACATTCTTTCCATCTTCTAAACAACAGGGATCCCTGAGCAAGCACCCAGGGGAGGGATTTGATGCAGACATCCCATTTAGAGCTCTAAGTTCTGATGTCTCTGTCTCTCTGTCTATCTCTCTGTCTCTGTCTCTCTCTGTGTGTGTATGTGTGTGTGTGTGTGTGTGTGTGTATGTGTGTGTATAATGGTATCTGGCTGTGGGTTTCTGTATTTATTGTTACATTTTTTTTATAGCAGTAGTATTTAGTTTTACCTTAGGTCTATGAGCTATCTTGTCTCTGGTTCTTGGTCAGCCAAGCAGTGTCAGGTATGGGTTCCATTTGGTGGATTGGGCCTGAAGTCAAATCAGACATTGATTGGTTACTCCACAAGCTTTGTGCCACCAATTCCCTTGCATATTTTGCAGATTGTAGATCAAAAGTTTTGTGGCTGGATAGTGCTTCCATTTCTCTTTTGGTAGCCCACAGAGTACCTTCATATAACAAAGATACTAGAATGGAGGGGTGAAGGTTCTATATAGGCAACAGCTCAACCTCTCCATGTTCAGTGAGTTGCATGGGTATTGTCTTCAACAATGGGTCCTTGCTATCAGTTTGTGGAGAGCAACCTATTGTCTTGGCAACAGCCAGGGTTGTTTGGGGAGTTTCATGGGGCCCCTTTGGCCAACAACGCAATTAGATATAATCCAATCCCAGTACTGGACGCTTTGTTTGGTGACAAGAGATGGTCAGCTGAGAGTCCATCTTCCTCGTTATTTGGAGACTTCATTAGGATTATCTTCATGTCTTTTAGGAAGTTTCCACTGTGCAAGGTTTCCATACTGCCCCTCAAATGCCCCTCAATTCTAGCTGTCTTTCCCTGAATTTCCTTCCTCAACTCCATCTCCCCTCCTCACCTGATCCTGCTGTTCCCACTGCCCCTGCCCCAGGTCCCCTATAAAATCTATTCTATTTCCTCCTCCTAGGGAGATCCATGTTTCCCCCTAGCTGCTTCCTCTATAGNTAACCTCCCTTGGTCTACAGATTGTAGCTTAGTTACCATTTATTTAATGGCTAATATCTACATATAAGTGAATAGAATATATACCATATTTATCTTTCTGGGTCTGGGTTACCTCACTCAGGATGTTTTTTTTTTTTTTTCCATCCATTTACCTGTGAATTTCATGATTTCAACTTTTTAACAGTTGAGTAATACTCCATTGTGTAAACATATCACATTTTCTTTATCTATTCTTTAGTAGAGGGACCACCTTGGTTGGTGGTCCAATTTCTGGCTATTATGAATACAGCAGCAATGAACACGGTTGAGAAAGTGTCTTTGTGATAGGATAAATTGTCCTTTTGGTATCTGCCCAATTGTGGTGTAGCTGGATCTTGAGGTAGAGTGATTCCCATCTTTCTGAGGAACCAGCATACTGATTTTCTGATGGGTGATGTTCTGTATGCTGTAAAAACGTGTGGCTCTGATTGGTTGATAAATAAAGCTGTATGGCCAATGGTGAGGCAGAATAAGATTAGACGGGACATTCTAACTAGGAAGAGAGGAGAAGAAAGCAGAGCTGAGGAGACCCCATCCCGCCATCCAGAGAGCAGCATGTAATGACACACAGGTAAAGCCACGGAACATGTGGTGACATAGATTTATAGAAATGGGTTAATTTAAGATGTAAGAGCTAGCTAGCTAGAAGCCTGCCATGGCCATAGTTTAAAAATAATATAAACTTCTGTGTGTTTACTTGGGTCAGAGCGACTGCGGGAGCCCAGGTGGAACACAGAAAATCATCTTCTTACAATTTCCATAGTGGTTGTACAAGTTTGCACTCCCATCTATAATGGATGTGTGCTGCCCTCATTCCATATTCTGGCCAGCATGAGCTGTCACTTGTATTAGTATCTTAGCCATTCTGACAGGTCTAAGATGAAATCTCAAAGTAGTGTTGATTTGCTTTTCCCTGGTGGCTGAGGATGTTGAACATTTCCCTAAGTGTTACTTGACCATTTGAGTTTCCTTTATTGCGAATTCTCTGTGTAGATCTGTACCCCATTAGTCCTCTGTCAGATGTGGAATTGGCAAATTCTTCCCATTTGGTAGGCATCTGATTTGTTCAAATGACAGTGTCCTTTCATTACAGAAACTTTTCACTTTCATGAGGTCTCGTTTATTAATTGTTTATCTTAGGGCCTGCACTCCTGGTGTTCTCTTCAGAACATCTCCAGTGCCAGTGTGTTCAAGGCTGTTCCCTGCTTTCACTTCTATCATGTTCAGTATATCTGGCTTTATGGTAAGGTCTTTGATCCATTTGGAGTTGAGTTTTGTGCAGGGTGATAGATATGGATCTGTTTGCATTCTCCACGCAGACATCTAGTTTGACCAGCACCATTTGTTGAAAATGCTGTCTTTTTTCCAGTGTGCATTTCTGGCTTCTTTATCAAAACTCAAGTGTCTGTAGGTACGTACATTATGTATGGATTTTGAATTCAATTCCATTGATCATCATNTCTGTTTTTATGCTAATACCATGTAATTTTTATTACTACAGCTTTGTAGTACAACTTGAAATCAGGAATGGTGATACCTCCTGCAGTTCTTTTATTGTTCAGGATTGTTTTAGCTATCCTGGGTTTTTTGTTTTTCCATATGAGGCTGAGAATTGACCTTTCAAGATCTGGCAAGAATTGTGTTAGAATTTTGCTGGGGATTTNATTGAATCTGCAGATTTCTTTTAGTAGGGTGGCCTTTTTTACTTTGTTAAAAAACCTACTGATCCATGAGCATGGGACATCTTTCCATCTCCTGATAACTTCTCCTATTTCTTTTTTTAAAAAATTGAATATTTGTCATACAAGGCTTTCACCTGTTTGGTTAGAGTTCCCCAAGATATTTTATATCCTTTTAGGCTATTGTGAAAAGTGTTGTTTCCATGATTTTTTTCTCAGTACATTGACTTCTTCCTTTCCAATTTATATCCCCTTGATCTCCTTCAGTTGTCTTATTGCTCTAGTTAAGAATTCAAGTATAGTTATTGACTAGGTATGGAGAGAGTAGAGAACCTTGTGATATTATTGAATGCAGTGGAATTGCTTTGAATTTTTCTGTTTAAGATGATGTTGGCTATGGGCTTACTGTAAATTGCCTTTATTATGCTAAGGTATGTCCATTTTATCCCTAATCTTTCTACAACTTTTATTTTATAATAAATAAAGGCCAAATCACAATTTCTCCTCCCTCCTTCCTCTCCCCCCAGTCTCTCTTCCCAGTCTGTCTCTTCCCCCCTCTTCCACTCCTCCTTTCTCTTCAGAAAAGTCCAGGCCTCCCATGTATACCAGCCAGCCATGGCATATCAAGTTGCAGTAAGACTAGGCAACTTGTCTCTTCTTAAGGCTGGATGAGGCAAACCAGTAAGAGGAAAGGTCCCCCAAACAGGTAACAGAATCAGAGATAGTACCTGCTTCCTCTGTTAGGAGTCTCAAAAGAAGACTAAGAAACACAACTGTAACATATGTGGAGAGGGCCTAGGTCAGTGCTATGCAAGTTCTCTGCTTGGTGGTTCAGTCTCTGTGGGCCCCTAAGAGCCCAGATTAGTAGATTCTCTTGGTTTTCTTGGGTGTCCTTAGGCCCTCTTGATCCCATAATCCTTCCTCCCACTCTTCCACAGGATTCCCTGAGGTCTACCAAATGTTTGGCAGTGGATCTCTGCATCTGTTTCCATCAGTTGCTAGGTGAAGCCTCTCATGACAATTGGGCTAGTCAACAATCTATGGGTATAGCAGAATATCATTAGGTTCCATTTCACTGACTTCTTTTTTTTTTTGCCAATCATGATTGGTTCTATTCTAGGTCTCTAGGCTGCCCAGCCTCTGGGTCCTGGCCATCCAGGCTGTGTCAGAGGTGAACTCCCTCTCATTGCGGTTGTAATTATACGGCCAGCTCAATTATTTATATATTTTTTCAAAATAGCTTTATTTATAAGCAACTTACGAACAAAGGGGAAGGGAGCAAGGACGGACAGGAAAGCAATCCAGCGATAAATTCTCTGCCTTCAAGATCGCAGCGAACGGCTAGACAGAGAGCAGGACGATCCCAAAACGTTCCCCAGGGAAGGAAGCCAGCGAGAAACGAAAGGAGAGAGTGCTCACGTATCTGCCCCGATTTTTCAAGGGGCTCAGGTTTTTGGCCACGCCCTTAAGGGAGGTGCTAGCCACCTAGCTGAAGCCAAAATAGCCATCCACTACACTCTCATGGTATGGTTCTCAAGCTGGACTAGTCATTTTTGACCACACCCATAATTTCTGCACTGCCTTTGTTCCAGCATGCCTTGTAGGCAGGGCAAATTGTAGGTCAAAGGTTTTGTGGCTGGTTTTGTGTTCCAATCACTCTTATGGAAGTCTTGCCTAGTTACAAGAGATGACCCATTCAGGTTCCATATCTTCAATTGCTAGGAATCTTAGCTAGGATCACCTTCATAGATTCCTGGGGTTTTCCATTGCACTAGGTTTCCATCTCATCCCAGAAATGCCCCTGATTCCTTATGTCTTTTCCAGTACTCTCTCCCTACATCCTCTCCAGACCTGATCCCTCCTGTTTCCATGGCTACAATCAATTCAGACCTCTCCCCCATCCACCTGTGATATCCGTTCTATTTCCACTTCACAGTGAGATGTGGCCCTGCCTTGAGCCTTCTTTGTTACTTAGCTTCTTTGGGTCTCTGGATTGTACCATGTTTATTCTTTACTTTATGGCTAATATCCACCTATAAGTGAGTATATACTATGTTTGTCTTTCTGGCTCTGGGTTACCTTACTCAGGATAATCTTTTCTAGTTCCATCCATTTGCTGGCAAATTTCATGTCACTGTTTTTAACAGATGAGTAATGCTCTGTTGTGTAAGTGTACCACATTTTCTTTCTTAATTCTTCAGTTGATGGACATCCAGGTTGTTTGCAGTTTCTGGTTATTACAAATAAAGCTGCTATGAACATATTAGAGCATATGTCTTTGTGGCATGGTAGAGTGCCCTTTGGTATATACCCAAAAGACACATAGCTAGGTCTTCAGGTAAGTAGATTCCCAATTTTCTGAAGAACCATCATATTGATTTCCATAATGATTGTACAAGTTTTCACTCCAACCAGCAATGGAGGAATGTTCTCCTTGCTACACATCCTCTCCAGCATAAATTGTCACTTGTGTTATTGATCTTAGCCATTTTGACATGAGTAAGATAGAATCTCAGAGTTGTTTTGATTTGTATTTCCCTGAGGGCTAAGGATGTTGAACATTTCTTCAAGTGTTTCTTGGCCATTTGAGATTTCTCTGTTAAAAATTCTCTGAATTCTCTGTTTAGGTCTGTGACCCATTTTGTTTTGGATTAATTGGTTTGTTGATGTCTAGTTACTGGAGTTCTTTATATATTTTGGAATACAGCCCTCTGTCAGATATGGAGTTGGTTAAGAACTTATCCTATTCTTTAGGCTGCAATTTTCTTTCTTTCTTCCTTCCTTCCTTCACTTCTTTCTTCCCTTCCTT
>LZPO01027644.1:63546-83189 GCA_001675575.1 Neotoma lepida
AAATATGCTGGAGGCCTCAGAATTTCATAGAAAACATTATGTCCATAGCAAGGGTTTAAAAAAGGATTTTCCCATCACTTGGCAACAAGCTAAGGAAATTATAAGAAAATGTCCTATTTGTTCCTTGTATGATCAAACCACACTGCCTGCAGGAAGTAACCCAAAGAGTATTCAAAGAAATGATGTGTTTNATTTTGCAGAATTTGGAAAATTAAAATATGTACACCATACCNTAGACACATATTCGAGATTTCAATAGGCAACTGCTTTGTCTTCNGAAAAGGCTGATTCTGTAATTACACATCTATTAGAAGTCGTGGCCATTATGGGAATACCTNTACAAATTAAGACTCACAATTTACCAGCATATGTCTCTAGTAAAATGGAACAGTTTTTTACGCATTACAACATAAAGCATATTACAGGTATACCACACAATCCTACCGGGCAAGCAGNTATAGAAAGATCTAATTGAACTCTAAAAGATATGCTTAATAAAAAGAAAGNGGTAATAAAGACCCCAAGAAGTAGATTGCATAATGTTTTATTAACTTTAAATTTTCTAAATGCTAATGACAAAGCAATGACAATTGCAGACAGACATTGGATAATAGAAAAAACTATAGAATTAAATCAGCCTGTATACTTTAAAGATGTGTTGACCTCAGAATGGAAACCATGATGTGTGTTACATTGAGGAAGAGGTTTTTCTTTTGTTTTTACAGGAGAAGAAAAGCTGTGGATACCATCAAAATTGATAAAGATTCNATTTNAACAAAAGAGACCTCTTAATTAGATTCAATTTATACTAACTTACAAGACTAACAAATACTTTTCATTTGATCAGATATAACTTGCCAAAAGGGAAACTCCCCAAAGTTAGATTTGGGGCAGGGTTTTGTTTTTGTCTTTCTAGGAAAATTAAAACAGCTATCTTGAGGAATTTAAAGACCTTTGGGTAAANAAACATCCAAAGAAGAAGGGAGAACTATCTGGAAAAAAATTACCAAGAAAAGAAATTATCTGACCTAATGCAATCTCTGAAGTTTCCAAAAAGNTGATGGGATCCCACAATGATGATTCCACCCCGACTATGGTAATGCCACTAAGCTGACAAACACCACCTAAGGATTGGCTTTGGACTACAAACTGCTCAGGACAATTCAAGGTGGCTAGCTGAGATGGTTCAGCCTCACAGACTACTTTAGTCAGGACTTGGAACAAGCCTTGCACTTTACATTACACAGAGACTGGATAACAAATGATACAGCTAGCTCTCCCAAGACTTGACAATTAAACCAAAATTTTTTCAGGGTCCCCTTAAGATACCATTGTCCTCACATAGCAGGAAATAATTTTAAGAACATGATGACCACATTCCCAAGACGTGGGNTGGGCAGGTTTTCATCGTTTAGTGAGTTATGGATAGTTGTCATCATTTAGGGGGTTGGTTAAAAGTTGTTATTGGTAATAGTCAGGAAAAAAGTTGAACAAAGGAGACTAGATTCAAGGATCNTCTTCTAAAAAGAAAAAGGGAGATACAGAAATAAGATAAAAAAGTAGATTATTAAATCTACTTTTAAATAGTAACTATTAATTTTAAATATTTTACATTGGCTTTGATTTTTATATATTGATGCAAATTTCAGGTTATTTTTGCTGTACTGTATGTATGTTATAGAAATGATAAGATAAAAGGTAGATTATTGAGTCTACTTTTAAACCAAAAACGCAACTGCTAGTTTTAAATATTTTACATTGACATGGATTTTTGTATATTGTATACAAATTTAANGTTATTTTGGTTAGAACATGCTGTACATACCTTTCTACTCTTATTCAAGGTATTGTACCTATACAGCTCATCTAACAATGTAATGTAAATTTCTAGTCCTTGAAAGTTATTATAACAAACTATTTAGGATAATAAAGAAATGCAGGTTAGTAGTTAGTTACCTATTACAATGAAACTTGCAGTCATGTTAGGTATGTTTTCAAGGTCAAATGGATATATTTTAGATAGGCAAGTAGGCTTCAAATACTTCAGAGATCTATAAAATTTGGTATTTAAGATGTTTTAATAAGATAAGGTTCTTTTTTTATGACAATGAGACATGTCTGCTCTTGGCAGCACCAATCTACTTCAAAGAAGATGAAGGGCATCAAAGAAACTCCATATGGAGTTTACTCACTTTGTGGCAAAAGTAGGCTACTGGNNAAGAAATTGCCCTTGCCTTAGCTGCTGACAGTATGCTGTCCANATTGGNCAAGCAACAGAAAAGAAAGTGACTCTAAATTTTTTCTAAGACAAGGCGGGACAGTTCTTCAAAAATCCTACTTCACAGAAAAGTCTGTCAAACATGCTAGGCCTGTAGGCCAAAGATGGATACCTGACATTGCAGAGGAAACTTGGGTGACTAGCCTAGCAGCCAGCTGTTTCTGTCATTTCTCACATTTTTTTGAACTTGTTTGCTCTACATTTCCTGTTTACTCAAGTAATGTTATATCCTTCTCAGGTCTCTAATGGAGTTGAAGACTTTATGGTTACAGTTTTCTTTTTAACAAATTCAGAAAAGACACTCACAAAAGAGGTGTAAAGTGTATAAGGTTGAGAGACACAAAAAGATACTTCTAGGTTGGTAATACAAGTTAAGATAGAAAGTGAATTAGGTACACTTTGGACTCACCAAGATAGGATAGATAATGGAGTGTTTTCTCTGAATTTGTCAAATACTAATGGACTAGACATTGGTAATGTAATCATTGCCTGTATATGTTTGTATATAGTTATTGTACATATTGTATATAGTTTTTCTATGTTAGTTAAAAACCTTTGCTTTTATTTTAGATAAAAAGGGGGGAAATGTTGTATATTTTGTTTATGTTCTGACAAATAAACCTTGCCTGGAGATCAGAAGGCAGAGCTAGCCACTAGTTAACCAGAAAGGCTAGCCAGTGGTGATATACACCTTTAATCCCAGCATTTGGGAGGAGGAAGCAGGAAGATCAGGAGTTCAAGGCCACCCTGGGCTGCACAAGATTGAACCAGTCTAAAAGACACAGAGCTGGCCAGAGGTGGTGCATACCTTTAATCTCAGAACTAGGGAGGTGGAGACAGAACTATAAGGTGGTTGGAGACAGGATCTCACCCCTCATTCAGTTTGAGGATTCATAGAGGTAAGAAGTCTCTAAGTAGCTGCTGCTCTGCTCCTCTGATATTTCAGCTTTCACCCTAATATCTAACTCTGGGTTTTTATTGTCAAGACTAATTAGGTTTGCGCTTCAATGTCCTNACTTAAACAGGAAGACATTGTAATGAAATAGGAGATTAAAAAGAGCTCATATCTTACATGTGATTGAGTGACAATTGCAAANGTATTTACTGCTTGACACATGGTGATTTCCTACTATTAGTGTAGGCATTAATCTTGATATTAGTACTGTTCCTGCTCTTTATTGTGTGCAGAGATTTGGTAAATGTACAACCCTCAAACTTTTTCTTCAAGTCAACCACCCTACATTGTGTAGGCTTCCTACAAGTCAGTGGGGTCATATGACTGAGTACTAGTCATGGAATCTGAGCAGGTGTGTTTACTACTCCAGGACTGACTTATAAATTGTTGCACATACAATCCTCCCCTCTCCCTAGTCACCTGCTGAATAGAAACTACTCAGAGAACAGAGTTGTAGAATAAAACAGTAGTTTAGAGAAATACCCCCTTATCCTCTGCCTTGGCTTGACATTAGTGAGTGCAACAGACAAGACTCAAACTATTAAANAACCACCTGAGGCTGCCATCCAGGTATCCTCTAGTATCATGCACTCATTTTTCTCCCTAGACTTTTACTAAAAATAAAATAGCCCAAGTCATTTGCCACTTTACCCAAGAAATAATACTTTTAACTAAAAATATATATTTTATTATAGGATTATTGTCTGTATCAAGTGAAGACAAGGTCTTGGCTTATAGTTACTAGCAGTGCCTTCTCTGGGCTCAACTTTTGACTTCTACTAAGGCACAGACATACTGCTAAAAAACATGGCTCCTAATCATACATTCAATGATTAATATAAAAGGCAACTCTCCAGCTATTTGCGAACAAGCAAGCAAGGAAAGGCCAGCTAGTGGCTGACTTGAAGGTGTTGCTTCTCATGGCACCTGACAGTGTAACATTTATGATCATGTAAAATGAACCAACAAACAGGAAGTTGATGGAAGCCATTCCTGGAAGACTTGGGTGAAGAAATCCACCCAGCACTGTTGTTCACCTTTTGCTAAGCTGTCTTCTTCTTTGGCCTGAGAAGCGGAGAAGGAAGAGAGTAGATGGTTTTTATAGCATGTNTGGTGGTAAGCACCAAGCTTTTGTCTGTATATTCATATTGCATGACTCCAGCTGTCAGATGACTTCTAACAAACATGAGGACATCAGGAACAAGTAAGCTGGATGTCAACGAGAAAGGTGATTGAAATGGCTGGTTTTTTGTATTGTGTCATCAGACTTATGGGCTCCAGAAATCTAGATTTTCATTTTCTAGAAATAAACAAAAGCAAACAACATAAAACACAATTAAGCAGGAATGAACAGAAACCCACAGAAGTCAAGAAACTTGTAAATAAACTCACAAAGTTCTAGCTACTTCATTTCTACCACTGATTCCTGAAAGAGAGGGCCAGACTAAGTCTCTCCTCAGTCAGAACTGCAGCAGGGCAGATGCTCTTGCCAGAACTGTGGGCTCCATTGTTTTAAAAAGCCAGATGCTGAAGAAGGGCTGAGGGAACAACCATGATGGAGCCATATAACATACTTTTTNTGTTGTTTGTTTGTTTTGTTTTGTTTTTTTCGAGACAGGGTTTCTCTGTGTAGCTTTGCGCCTTTTTCCTGGAACTCACTCGGTAGCCCAGGCTGGCCTCGAACTCACAGAGATCCACCTGCCTCTGCCTCCCGAGTGCTGGGATTAAAGGCGTGCGCCACCACCGCCCGGCATATAACATACTTTCCCAGTCCATTGCAACTCAAACTTATGACAATGTTTTCTTTCTAATTAGTCTTAACATTTCAGTTTTCTGTTCCTACCTGAAATAATTTCTCTTCTGGAAGAAAACAAATCCTANGATGAGCATAATAATCCCCAAAAGGGAAAGTTTCACGTACAGAATGATCAGCAAAGAATTTGAAGTGCTGGTGACACCTTTAAATACAGGCAAGGGCAAAAATTCAGGTCAGTTCAATAATAGTTCCAATCAAGAAATTAGAGGCAAGCGGCTTTAAAATCACTAACAGTATTTGTAAAATTTTAGAGAATGTCAAATTCAAAAAACGTTACTTATTATAATTCAAATACCACACATATATCATTATTTTAAGATCAAGTTTAGGAATTAAGTCTAGCTTTTGTGCTTCATAGGCATTAACAAATATTTTAAAGTGAATTAATGCAGACTAACTATTGTTAATGCTCCCAGTTATATAAGGAAAAGTTCCCATGCAAACTTTATTTCATTTTTATGAAAATATAATTGTACCATTTCATTCTATTCTTTATTTTTCTTAATCCAACCTCCTCTATGTCCCCCACCTCCCAATCTTCCCTCTCAATTTCTAGCCTCTTCTTCCTAAATTGGTGTTGTTGCCTATTTTTACATAATATGTAAATACAATCTGCCTAGTTTATTCAGTGTTACTTGCATGTACATGATTTCAGGACTGACCACTTGGTAGTGGAGGCCATCCCTGAGTTAAGACTACTTCTCCCCCTCTCAGTAACCCTTAGTTAACTGTAGATCTTTGTCTAGTGGTGTCTTAGTTAGGGTTTTCATTGCTGCAAAGAGACACCATGACCACAGCAATTCTTATAAAGAAAACATTTAATTGGGATGGCTGGCTTACAGTTTCAGAGGTTCAGTCCATTGTCATCATGGTGGAGAGCATGGCAGTGAGCAGGCAGATGGGTTGTTGGAGCTGAGAGTCCTACATCTTACAGGCAACAGGAAGTCAACTGACTCACTGGGTGGTATCCTGAGCATAGGAAACCTCAAACCTCACCCCACAGTGACATACTTCCTCAACAACAAGGTCATATCCACTCCAACAAAGCTACACCTCCTAATAGTGCCAATCCTTATGAGATTATGGGGACTAATTACATTCAAACTACCACAAGGAGTGTGGACCCATAAGATTTCCCCCTACCATGTTTNNATCTCCAGTGGTGGTTCACTTGTTTAGGTTTTGTTTAGGCAGTGATATTATTNAGGTTTCATAGGTGAAGCTCTTCTGTCATTTCCAGGAGACACAATCTTTTTTTAATAGTCTTTTATTGTTATTTTATTTATTATCTATTTATTTTACATCCTGACCACTACAATAATAATGTATTATTATTACAACCCAATAAATAATATTTTTTANTTCCCCTTCCTCCTCTCCTCTCATTTCTTCCCCCCACCTCCATTACACCACCCCTCAATCCACTCTCCCTCTGTTCCTGTTCAGAAAGGGATAGGCCTCCCATGAGTATCAACAAAGCATGGTATATCAAGTTACCATGAGACTAAGCTCTCCGCCTTGTATTAAGGCTGGGCAAGGCAATCCAGTATGAGGAATAGGTTCCCAAGAGCCAGTCAAAGCATTAGGGACAGCCCCTGCCCCCATTGTTAGTAGTCTCACAAANAGACTAAGCTATACAACTGTCACATANATGTAGAGGGCTTAGGTCAGTCCCATGCAGGCTCCCTGGTTGTTGGTTGAGACTCCTTGAGTTCCTATGAACCAGAGTGGTTGTGTCTGTGTATTTTCTTGTGATGTCCTTGACCCCTCTGGCTCCTACAATCCTTCTTCTCTCTCTTCAACATAATTCCTCGAACCCAGCCTAATGCTTGCTTTTGGGTCTCTACATATGTTTCCATCAGTTACTGTATTAAGACTCTCTGATAACAATTGGAGTAGTCACTAACATGATCACAGGGCAATGTCATTTCAGGCTATGTATCCACTATTGCTAGGATTCTTAGCTCAGGTCATTCTTGTAGATTCGTGGGAATTTCCCTTGCATCAGGTTTCTGCCTGATCCCTAAAAGCCCTCCTTTCCAGTCATCTCTTTTAGTACTCTCCACCTGCACCCACCCCCCAAACCAATCCCTCAAGTTCTATGCCCATCTGCCCCCAGTCTACCCAGGAGATCTCTTCTATTCCCCTTCCCAGAGAGATCCATGTGTCTCCCCTTGAGCCCTCCTTGTTACCTAGCCTTGCTGGGTCTGTGGATTGTAGCATGGTTATCCTTTATTTTACAATTAATATCCACTAATGGGTAAGTACATAGCATGTTTGCCTTTATGGATCTGGGTTACCTCACTCAAGATGATTTTTTTCTAGTTCTATCCATTTGACTTCAAATTTCCTGATGGCATTGTCTTTAACAAATGAGTAATACTCCATTGTATAAATGTACCACATTTTCCTTATGCATTCTTTGGTTGAGGGACATCTAGGTTGTTTCCAGGTACTGGCTATTACAAGTAACTCTGCTATGAACATAGCTGAGCAAGTGTCTTTGTGGTATGACTGAGCATCCTTTGGTATATGCCCAAGAGTGCTATAGATGGGTCTTGAGGTAGATAGATTTCAAATTTTCTGAAAAACTGCTGAATTGATTCTCAAAGTGGCTGTACAAGTTTGTACTCTCACCAGCATTGGAAGAGTGTTCCCCTTGCTCCACATCCTCTCCAGCATAAGCTGCCATTTGTGTTTTTGATCTTAGTCATTCTGACAGGTGTAATATGGAATTTCAGAGTGGGTTTGATATTCATTTCCCTATGGCTAAGCATGATGACCATTTCTTTAATGTTTCTCTGACATTTGAGACTCTTCTGTTGAGAATTCTGTTTAAATCTGTATCCCATTTTTTAATTGGATTGGTGTTTTGATGTTTAGTTTCTTGAGTTCTTTATATGTTTTGGAGCTCAGCTCTATGTCTGATGTGGGGTTGGTGGAGATCTTTTCCCATTCTGTAGGTTGCTGTTTTGTCCTATTGACAGTGTTCTTTGCCTTACAGAGCTTTTCAGTTTCATGAGGTCCCATTTGTTAATTGTCGATCTTAGTGTCTGGGCTACTAACATTCTATTCAGGAAGTTGAGGAGACACATTCTCATAGTAGATTTCTTGGTCCTATGGCTCTTATACTGTTCTGCCCTCCTCTTCTACAATATTCCCTGAGTGTTAGGTACAGCAATTGTGTTGCAGATCTATCTGTGGAGGCTGGACATCGCATGATTAGTGTTCTCTGCATTTTGACCATTTGTGGTGTTCTATAATTGTTTCTGTNTATTACAAAGGGAAGGTTCTTTGGTAAGGATTAAGAGCCACACTTATTGGTGGGCATAAGGGTATTTAGAATTTAGATAAGTATAGTGCTGGCTTAATGAAGGGCAGTAGTAGGTCCATCTCTAAGATAAATGACCTCACTAACCTTGAGTAGTTGGCTAGGTTTCCAGTACCAGGTTTGATTTTCCTCCTATTGAGTGGGCCTTGAATATAATTGGACAGCTATTGGTTGCTGCCAAGATATGATTACCTATTACACCTTAGGGACCAGCCTTGCTGATCATTGTCGTGGTTCTTAAGCTTCATAGCTTTGTGATACTACCAATTGNTTCCCTGTTGGGGCAACTTGTACAGNATCTTTGGTGACTATGAAAGTTAGTCCTGAGGGAGGAGGTTTTCAGGTCAAATCCAGCTTTGATCCCCTGAGTTCTCTGTCTGCAGTGCATCCCATGAAAATTTTAGTCTTTTGAAAGGCATTATTCTTTTTATTTTTTTTAATTTTGAGAATTTCATATAATTATCTTGATCATATTTACTTAAAACTCCTCCTCCTAACTCCTACCAGATCCACACCAATCTTTGTTATACCACCAATGTTTCATATTTTTTTATGACCCACTGGCTTCAGTTTATGTTACCCATATACTCCTGGGTTGGGACCTATGAGGAGCAACACCTTTAAAGATAATTGAATCTCTCTCCTCAAGAAACCATTAACTGTTCATAGCTCCTCAGTTGACAGGGTAGGGACTCGGGAGTTCCTTTCCACTCCATGCTAAAATATTGATTGGCTTCATCTTGTGCAGGTCCTGTGCAGGAAACTGCATTGCTGTGAGCTTGTGAGTTTAGAGACCCTGTCATGTCTGGAAGTTGTTTCATCAGATCTCCTCTGACCTCTGAATTATACAATCTTTCTGCTTTTCCTCCCTTGATCAGTTGAGATTTTCTGTTTTAACCACTATTCACTTAAAAAAATAACCTTCTCTGAAGTGCATGAGAGTTGCAGTAATCTATGGGTAGAATGACACAGATTTAGAGGGTAGTTTGATTCTATGTCCATTTTGCAGAATAATAGCCTGTGAGCTCCCCTGTGATGGGAATTATATCACTGGTCCACTAGCCAATTGAGAGGAGCATTTTGGTCCAAGAGGTGGGGTTTTCATTGGGGATGGACATGACCTATGAAGGGGTGGTCCTTTTTTGGGGGTGGGGGAGTGAGAAACAAGTGNTGGCAGGTGTAAGCAGTAGCTTGTGACTCTGCTCAGGTTCCCCATTTATTCTTTAATATTTGTGCATAGATTTTACACTTTAATAAACAATAAAAGAATTCTTTAACACTCCCCATCCATGGACTCTTGGCCACAATTAAAATANCAGGTACATGTTTCCTCCTGTGGCTTAAATCCAATCAGAAGCAGTTAGTATAGACTCTATATTATCCATTGTATTATTTCACTCATGGGCATTATTCATTCATCAGTTGATGGAACATCTAAGCTGTGGCCATGTCCTANCTATTAGGACAAGAGCATCTATGAACATNGATGGGCATCTATCTCTGNAGTCAGAGTACTTTGATATGTTCTCCAGAGTAGGAGAGCTTGGTCATATGGTAGATCTATTTCTAGTTTTCTGAGGAACAGCCACATTGATCTCCACAATGACTGCACCAATTGTACATCCACCAACAGAGCATGAAGGTTCCNCACTCCCCACATCCACTATCTTTTATTTTAATATTAGTCCTTCTGGTTGGATTAAGATAAAAATCTCAAAGCAGTTTTAATTTGCATCACACTGATGGCTAAGGGTGGTGAACAGTTTTCAAAATATTTCATGGCATTTGTATTTCTTCTTCTGAGAACTCTCTACTCAGNNCCATAGCTCATTTTTCAGTTTNGTTGTTTATTTTCTAAGTGTTTTGTTTTTTTAATGACTTGCATATTCTAGATATGAATCCTCCATCAGATCTGGAGGCTGCCTCTTCAGTCAGTCAACAGTTTCCTTTGCAGAACAGAAACTTTAATCCCATGAAGTCCCACTTGCTGGTTTTTATCTTATTTCCTGAGCACCCAGAGTCCTATTTAGAAAGTCCTTACCTGAGCCTATGCCCTGCAGTGTACTCAGTGGACTCTCTGCTCTTCTGCAAGTTTTAGAGCTACAGGTCAAGTNCTGATATCCCTGCCCCATTTGGACTTTATTTGTGTGCAAAGAGAAGAATCAAGTTTCATTCTTCTACATGTAGATAGTCAATTTTCCCAACACCGTTTATTAAAGATGCTATCTCTTCTTCAGTGAAAGTTTTTAGAATTTTTGTGAAAAATCAGGTGGCTATAGATGCATGGACATATCTGTGGATCCTCAATTCTGTTCCATTGACCAGTACGTCTGGTTTTGTGCTGGTACCATTCTGGCTTTGCTACTTTGTCTGCACAGTACAGCTTGAAATCGGGTCTGATGATACNTCCAGGGTTTTTATTGTTGTTGTTGTTGCTGCTGTCAGGATTGCTCTAGATGACTTATAAAACATCAAACAATGCTAAGCAAGCATAACATGCTCTAAACATCTGAAGATTCAGAACAGTTACTCAGCACTAGCTCCAGGTCATGGAGAAGTGGGATTGGAGTAGCGCCTTGACGGTTTACTAGATGAAAGAGGTTTGGAGAAGAGTACTTTTCAGAGGAAAGGATCAACTTGAAAAACCATCTGAGCTGGGCTGTGGTGGTGCATGTCTTTAATCCCAGCACTCNGGAGGCACAGGCAGGGGAATCTCTGAGCTATAGGCCAGCCTGGTCTACAAAGTGAGTTCCAGGACAGCCAAGGCTACACAGAGCTACACTGTCTAGGAAAAAAAAAAATCTGAGAATGAATTAACTTGAATCATCTTTTGGAACACAGAAAGGGAAATGTGAGGATCCAATCTATAATGATCAGGACCTAATTACAGTGTGTATGTCAGGAGATGTGTCAAACTTGAGAATTGCAGAATTAAAAAACATAGTTCTTACTCTTGAGGAGCTTATTATACTGGGGGCAGAGAAGTAGATTTTTCAGATACAATAAGAAATAAGAAACCANTATGGTGGCTCACACCTTTAATCTTAGCAGAGGGATTAAAGAGGCAGAGTCAGGTAGAGCTCTGTGTGTTCCAGGCCATCCGGGTTTGTGTAGTGAATTACAGGACAGCCAGGACTATGTAGTGAGATCCTATCTCAAACAAACAAAACAACAACTTAAAATTAAAAATTAAAAAAGTACATATATGATCTTTGTTCTCCATTTCCTGGAATACAGCTCCTAGAAGAATTGTCACCATGAATTAAAAATATCTTTGGTATGCCAGTCAAATAACAGGTGTCTAGAAGCTCTTAGAGAGCTTCATGGTGGAGACTATCACCAGAAAGGCGAAATTGTGATTAGAGAGTTGGGACTTGGAGCCAGATGCTACCACCATTGCCACCCCACCACTGAACCTCTTATGAAGGAAGAGTGGCTAGAGATTGAGTTAATCACCAATGATCAGTGATTAGCCATCATGACCATGTAACAAAATCTTATCAGCAATCCTAAACAATACAGTTTGAAAATCTGGGAATGCAAGAACAGAAATCCTTGAGGTAATATGAAGCTCTATGCTCCTTCCTCCACAGAGGGCCCTATGAATCTCCTCTGCTTGTCTGTCCCTACATTGCAATCATTATCATAAACCAGTAATAGTAAGCAAAGTGCATCCTCAGTTCTGTGAACCATGCTACCAAATCACTGAACCTGATACATAGATTGTGGNAACATCCTGAATTTATAGTTAGTTGATAAGATCTGCAGGTTATAGATAACTGACAACTTGTTACTAGTGTCTGAAGTGGGTCTGTTNTCCTAGTTAGCTTTAACTGTCTACTTGACACAGCTTAAAGCCACCCAAGAGGCCAGTACACTGTGGGTGGCACCAATCCCTGGTTAGGTGAGATAGGTTAGCACAAGTCTGAGGAGCTAGCAAACAGCTCCGTGGTTTCTGCTTGAGCTGTTTTGACTTTCCTCTTTCCTCCTCTAAGTGGCGTTTGACCACAGTATTTGTCACAAACAGAATGAAATTAGAACATCTATCTTTCTTGAAAGAACACATTAAATATTAATTTTTTCTTCTTTTTTAAAAAAAGTACTTACCTTGATTGTGTTCCATGGACAGACTCTGGTTGCCAGTCAAATGGGAGACAAAGCAGAGCACAGCACNTACATTCTTGTGCTCCCAGTGACATGTGCTCCTGACAGTCACAGTGCCATTGCTGTGTGATTCATGNTTAGTGACATGATGCCCATCTGGAGTCCAAAAGATCTGCGCAGCCGGCTTGCCTGCAATCGCCTCACAAACTGCAGTTCTGTTTTTCCCTGGAGACAGGGTTACTTCAGGGGGAACTGTGGAGATAGAAGGGAAAAAGATTCAGTCTTGTCACAAATTACAAAAGCATTTGTTTCCATCTAAAATCTGGTGACCTGAAATACTACAATGTGTGACATATTGCTTACCTAGAACTTGGAGGTCAGAACTCTCTTGGAAATTTCCTTCAAGTGTTGCTATCTCACATGAGTAATACCCATCATGACCGAGGGCCACTGCATTGATCTGAAGGTCAGGACTCTGGTCAGGTGTGGAGGCCCAGGTGATTCTCCTGTCTGTACAGTTGGTTTCATTGGTCTCCTTGGTTTCTACTCTGTAGGATATTCTGCAANGAGNCTGGTCTCTGGGGATTATTTCCCATGTTATTACTACTGCTTTTGTCAGTGGAACAGGAGGGCAGCACAGCAGAGCCTTTGTTCCCATCTGTACAGACACTGTAGTGCTAACTGGACACACACACAAAGAGAATGAGAGAAGGAAACTTGTTTTAAGTCCATCCACAGCAACTTGTGTGAAGTTACACTAGAGNATTGTTTGATTTGTGAATGTATTCCAGAAATATTAGGTTTTTCTCCATTTCTTGCTTCTGTATGTTCAATTTATCAGAATTAAATACATCATTCATCTTCTAAGGTAAAAATTCAAGGCCTGTGGGTTATATACATGGTGCACAATAAAACCTCACATTACCTCTACACTAACTTAAAGAGTCCATGACAAATACAAATTTGTTGAGTGGTGATTACTCAGCAAAATTATCTGTTACAATAACCTGTGACAAAAGAGTCAATAATATCACCACTTTAACAGGAGCAGAAATCTCTGTGACTAAGCCTTGCTTCTGGTAAGCATTGCATTAACTATCTCAACTATCCTATTTCTATGTCACTTGCCTCTATGGGGTCCTCAAGTCCTCACAAGTCACATCCAATAAAGGTCATCTAATTAGACGATGAAGCGCTCTTCAACATAGACCCGGGAGGGTGCTAATCCCATAGCCTTTCCATCACACTCTAAGACAGCAAAGATTTAGAGGCAATCATTCAGGGTCCCTCACACCATAACCCTCACATCACCAGATTCTTCCACTCATCCTGAATCTGTCCAGCAGCCAAAGCATAAGTTATTGTTTCTAAGAAAGGTCAACTCTCCATTCCCACAGTGCTGGCCACAAGATAAAGAAGAATAGTACCTTCTGGCAAAAGTAATGAACCGTTCTGTGCCTTTTGATTCTCATGTGTACAACTTGACTCTAGAAAATATTTAAATAAGAATGTTTAAATATTTAAATGATTTTAAGACAGTAATTCCAAGTTTTATCATCACTGATATGTCAACATCTTAAAAATTATATTTATAAGATATTAATCTATTATTTCCCATTTATGAGTGACTTTGTTTTGCCAAATAGTTTGTAGGGTAGCCAGGTCCAGTGTAGGCATACCACATGAGCTGACTTGGTTAAACTCCTTTCTCCAGATGCCACCCCCTAATTAAAACCATTTGGTCCAGATGATGAATACTTCAGAGATGAAGAAACAAAGCCATTCGCGAGAACTGTAGAAATAGAACCACAAAGAGTTGACCCTCTCTCTTTCTTCCTACTTTCTACCTTGTGACTGAACAACAGAAATGATGCAGAACAGAGGTAGGAACAGGATAAGTGTCCTTTCCTCTGTCCACTTCCTTGTTGTACAGTTCCTGAAACCTACATTCATCCTTTCCTAGGGTTCTGCAGAATCTCACAATTAAAATAGCTCTAAGCCAGGCATGGTTGCACAGAGGGGGAAGCAAGAGTCATGAATTTCAGAGNAGCTGGCCACATAGTGAATTTGAGGCCAGCCTAGGTTACATTGTGATACATCATCTTAGGAAAAGAAATGAAAAATCTTAATCTTAATCTTAATCTTAGTCTTAATCAACTTCAAACTCCATTTCTGAAAAATTGATCTATGATTGTCTTATACTGTGGTGATTTGAATATGAATTGGCTCTAGAGGTTCATATATTTAAGTGAGTGGTCATTAGGGGATGACACTATTTGAGAGGGATTAGGAGATACGGTCTTGTTGGAATAGGTATGACCTTGTTGGAGGAAGTGTGTTGCTGTGGGTGGGCTTTGGAGTTTCAAAAGCTCAACTTAGGCCCAGTGACTCCCTCTTCCTGCTGTCTTCAGATCCAGATCCAAATGTAGAACTCTCAGCTACCATGACTGCCTGCATGCCTCCATTCTCCCCACCATGAAGATAATGGACTACGGCTTTAAAACTGAAATCAAGTCCCAATTAAATGCTTTCCTTTATAAGAGNTGTCATGATCATGGTGTCTCTTCACAGCAGTATAACATTGGCTAAGACAAATGCTTTCCAAGAAACAATGAAGAGATAGGAAGAAAATAATAGAATTGTTTTGTTATCCTAATGTACTTATGCTACTATGAAACACTATCATGTTTTTTAATAGTAGAATTGAACTAATTGTAAATGTACTTCTCAAGTATAAAAGCAAAAGAACTCCTATGCTAAATAACAAGAGACAACAAAAGTACATAAAATCTTCAATTAAAAACAAAAGGAAAAAAAAAGTCACTATGTTCCCAAGACACAATCCCTCAGGCTCCTCCCTAGCTCTGCAACAGAATACCTGGTAGCGCCTCCCTTCCCCCAGTTTATGCCTCCTGTGGATTCCACTGACCATTCCCTCCTGGCCTCCCTTCCCCTAATCCTTGCTGCATCCCAGCCTTCCACACCAGCAGACATTCCCTGTGAACACACCAGCCAAGCAAGTCAGTAAAACAGGCAACACACAACCATCACACTCTCTGAAAATCCATAGAAGAGACAGAAACCAGAGAGCAAAGCACCCACCCAACAAAAACAAACCCTAAAATAAGCACCTAAACCTACACTCACCCCAAACCCAGTTGCCTAGTTGCCAGAATAAGCTCACAATCCATAAGAGCCAGGACAGTATGTCAACATTAGAGCCCAGCTGTCCTACCGTAGCAGGCCTTGAATATTTGAACATATCTGAAGCACAAGAAAAAGACCTTAGAACCAACTAACTCTATGTTTCATCGGGNTAAAACCAGGCCCTAGGAAAAATGTTTTAACCCAAGGCCATAGTCTTTTACTATGACACCAAGATGTAAATCTGTTCCAGCTGTTTTACAGACACCTGCATATTCCTGGGGAAAGAGTTCTGCTACTGTACCTGGTGGAAAATAACATCAGTCTCTAGAGCCTCTCTTTGACCCCACCCATCTTCGAGTCCATATTTTACAGGTCTACTCCTTCTACCAGACTATGCCAAGGCCAACCTGAAGGGGGCCCTCCAGGTAAGCCAGCCCCTGCACCAGCTCTGAGGACACCAACTGGGCAAGGGCTGGCAGGTTGACTTCACCCACATGCCCACTCATAAAAGGTTTGATATCTCTTAACTCTTGTTGACACCTTTATAGGACAGATAGAGGCACTCTCCATCTCCAAGGAAACAGCAAATGTGATGGCTCAGATACTCCTGGAACACATCATCCTGATTTGGCATGCCATNCCCCCAAGCTCCTGGAACATAAGTGCTGGTACCTCCTCACCAGGCTCAAGTGGGCACCTATCCAGGGTAAATGGTCTGTCCAGCAACTGGGACCCTCCACCTTCTGGTTTTTCAAAATGTCCCAATAGAGGGCATATCTGCTCTGTGTCTGGCTCATTCACCCTTCTCTCTTCTGTACAACCAGGGCACATCTCCATTCCATTCTTTCTGGCAGTCTTCACTCTTCCCATGACTAGCCCCATTCATAGGGCCAGTGTTAATAATCTATTTTTTTTCTCCTAGCAATTTACCTTTTCTGCCTCCTCAAGAAACAGATTCCTGAGGTCATGACAGTAAACCGAATGCTTCTTTACCCATACCTCCTGCTGAGCATGAGCCTACCTACTCCTGACTCCTCTCCCCACATCGTCCCATGCCAACAGAAAGTAGCCAGACTTGAACCAGTGCCCCTATATCCAAGAAGGTCAGAATGTTCAGCTAGAAACTCCACCTTGAAACTCTGCCTTGAAACTTTGCCTTGAAACTTTGCCTCAGCCCTATTCCTCCCTCTCCAAACCCTGGCCCCCTCAGAAAAACCACCAAAAGTCCAGGCTCCTCCTCCAAAGCTCAAGACCATGCTTACAGGGTATTTAAGCTCCAGTCCCTAGACTTGCCATGTGATTTCTCCTCATCCCTCCCCCTCCTCACTTCTGGGAGGCTTGAGAGTTATCACAAGGTGCTTTGTTCTTTAACTCTGGTCTTTTTGATTCAGCTTGATCTGACTTATTGAGTTGGTGGAGAAACCTACTATCAGGGATACAACTATACTTATCACTACATGAAGATGATAGAGGTCCTTAAAAAGAAAATGAATAAATCCCTTAAAGAAAGTAAGGAAATCACAAGCAATTAGAGGAAATGAATAAATCCCTTAAAGAAAGCCAAGAAAAAAACAGTTGAAGGAAATGAATAAAATTTTTCAAGACCTGAAAGTGAAAATAAAAGCGATAAAAAAAAAACCAAATTGAGGGAATTCTAGAAATGAAAATTTTAGGAATTCAAACTGGAACAACAGAGGCAAGCTTCACCAACAGAATACAAGAGATGGAAGAGACAATATCAGGCACTGAAGACACGATAGAAGAAATGGTTACATTGGTCAAAGAAAATGTTAAATCTGAAAAATCCTTGACACAAAACATCCAGGAAATCTGGGGCACTATGAAAAGACTAAACTTAAGAATAATAGGAATAGAAGAAGGAGAAGAATCCCACCTCAAAGGCCCAAAAAATATCTTCAACAAAATCATAAAAGAATGGTTTCCTAACTAAAGAAGGAGATTCTTATAAAGGTACAAGAAGAATACAGAACACCAGATAGATTAGAACATATAAGAAAGTCCCTTGCCACATAATAGTTACAACACTAAACATACAGAATAAAGAAAGAATATTAAAAGCTTCAAGGGAAAAAGACTAAGTAACATGTGTAGGCAGACTTATTAGAATTAAACCTTACTTCTCAATGGATATTCTAAAAGCCAGAAGGGCCTGGACAGATGTCTTACAGAATCTAAGAGACAACAGATGCCAGCCCAGACCTAAACCCAGCAAAACTTTCAATCACATTAGATGGAGAAAATAAGGTATTCCATGNTAAAGTCAAANTTAAACAATATCTATTCACAAATACAGCCCTACAGAAAGTGCTAGAAGGAAAACTCCAATCTAAAGAGGTTAATTACATCTGTGAAAACANAGGAAAAAAATANTCTTACACCAGCAAAATCAAGAGACAAAAGATGGGAAACACACACATCACCATCACCACCACCACTGCCATGACCACCAACAAAATGACATAAACCAACANTCATCGGTCATTGATATCTCTCAATATCAATGGTCTCACTTCCCCAATAAAAAGACACGGATTAGCTGAATGGACACAGAAACAGAATTCATCCTTCTGCTGCATCCAAGAAATACACCTCAACATCAAAAATAGATATAACCTCAGGGTAAAGGGTGGGAAAAAGAATTTCCAAGCAAAAAGACCTAAGAAGCAAGGTGNTGTAGCCATTCTAATATCTAACAAAATAGACTTTAAACCAAAATTAACCAAAAGAGATGGGGAAGGACAGTACATACTCATCAAAGAAAAAAAATCTACCAAGAAGACATTTCAATTCTTAACATATATGCCCCAAACACAAGGGCACCCATGTTTGTAAAGGAAAAACTACTAAGGCTAAAACCACNCATTGATAGTGGGAGAATTCAATACCCTACTCTCACTAATGGACAGGTCCTTCAGACAAAAACTAAACAGAGAAATACTGGAGCTAACAGACANAGTTGAACCAAATGGATCTAACAAGTATCTACAGAACATTTCACCCAAACACAAAAGCATATACACACTTCTCAGCACCTCATGGAACATTCTCCAAAACTGACCATATACTCAGTCATAAAGCAAGTCTCAACAAATAAAATTGAAATAACCCCCTGCATCCTATCAGNCCACAACAGGTTAAAGCTGCATTTCAACAACTACAGAAACAACAGAAAGCCTACAAGCTCATGGAAACTGAAGGACTCTCTACTGAATGATTATTGGCTCAAGGCAAAAATAAGAAAGAAATTAAAGACTTCCTAGAATTCAATGAAAATGAATGCACAACATACCGAGACTTATGAGACACAATGAAAACAGTGCTAAGAGGAAAGCCGATAGCACTAAGTGCTTACATAAAGAAATTGGAGGAATTTCACACTATCGACTTAACAGCACACCTGAGAGCTCTAAAACAAGAAGAAGCAAGTTCACCCAAGAAGAGTAGATGACAGAAAATAATCAAACTCAGGGCTGAAATCAATAAAATAGAAACAAAGATAACAATACAAAGAATCAATGAGATAAAGAGTTGGTTCTTTGAAAAAAAAATCTTTAAGATAAACAAACTCTNATCTAAACTAACTAAAAGCCAGGGAAAGACTATCAAAATTAATAAAATCAGAAATAAAAAGGGGGACATAACAACAGATACTGAGGGAATCCAGAGAATTGTTAGGTCATACTTTAAAAACCTGTACCCCACAAAATTGAAAAATCTAAAAGAAACGGATAATTTTCTCCATGGATATCACTTACCAAAATTAAATCAAGATCAGATGAGCAATTTAAACATACCTATAACCCCTATTGAAATTGAAGTAGTCATTAAAAGTCTTTCAACCAAAAAAAGCCCAGGACCAGATGGTTTTAGAGAAGAACTCTACCAGACATTCAAACAAGAGCTAACACCAATACTCCTCAAATTATTCCA
The DNA here is from genome assembly GCA_001675575.1 of Neotoma lepida. NCBI lineage: Eukaryota > Metazoa > Chordata > Mammalia > Rodentia > Cricetidae > Neotoma > Neotoma lepida. The sequence continues at coordinate 83,129 of LZPO01027644.1, forward strand.
CAAAATAACAACAGAAGGAACATTGCCAAACTCATTTTATGAGGCCACAGTCACCCTGATA
>LZPO01027644.1:96605-107784 GCA_001675575.1 Neotoma lepida
TTNNNNANNNCNTTTTNNTTNNTTTTTNNTTNNNTTTTTTCTAGTGTTATTTTCTTTCTCATTTCCCTTTTGAGGTTTTTGTTATACTGATAATTGTAGTTAAAATTAAATTTATAGGGCTGGAGAGATGGCTCTGCACTTAAGAACACTTGCTGCTCTTGCAGAGGACCCAGTTTCAGTTCCCAGCACCCACACAGCAGATCATAACCATCTGTAACTNCAATTACAGGGAATCTGATACCTTCTCCTGGCCTCAGTGGGCACCAGTGAGGACATAATACACATGCATACATGCAGGCAAAATATTTATATTTTAATTAGAAAATAAATCTTGATAGTATATATTTATAACCACCTAGTTTGAATTAATGTCAACTTAGTTGCAATAATAAAGAAAACCTCAGCTTCTTCACAAATTCATCTTCTTCATTTATGTTGTTACTGTCACTAACAACATTTTTACATGTGTACCAATTTAATGTAGACTTACTGTTGTTTCTTTATTATCTTCTAAATTAGTACTTTTTATATACTGTCTTTGTCAGGATTCCTTTTTCCTCAGGTATGTGCNAGTTACTGTCTGTGGAGAATGTTTATCTAGAAATGTCTTGATTTCTCCCTTATTAAGAAGGGTAGATTTTCCAGGCATGGAATTATTGGTTTGGGTCCTTACATTCTCTGTGTTCCTCATCCCACTGCCTTTTTGGCGTCATGGTTCCTGCTTATTATATGAAAGGACCTTGTGTGTGATGAGCTCTCTTCTTTAGCAGCTTCCAAGAGTCCCTCTGTCTTTTGACAGCTTGGTTACAATGCACCACAANGTGGACATCTTTNTGTTTATAATATTTGGAGTTCCTTGAATTGATTGGCTGTAAAAAGTCAGGTCTTTCTCGAATTTGGGAAATTTTTCATTTCTTCAGATCTTCTTCCTGCTGGTTTCTTCCTCTCCACTCCTTTTGGCTGTCGATTACACATCATGGTTCCCTTAAATGCTGTTCACAGTATCCAGGGTTCCTTCATTCCTCTTCAGCTCAAGCCGTCCTTCGTCATGCGCTCTGCTTCCTTGGCATGCTGAGATTCTCTAGGGAATACTTTAACTTAGTTACTGCTCTTCAGAGCTCTAGAATTTCTATTTGATTCTCCTCTCACATTTATTCTTTTATTTGGTTTTGNACTCTTCTGGTTTTGTTTCTCTGTGGCTTTCTTCAGCTCTTTAAACATATTCAAAATGCTTAAATTAATTTTTTTAATGATTAGGTAAGTTATCTGTGTTTCCTTAGAGACATTTTCTACTTCCTCTTTCCCTGTATATAGGCCATGATTTCCTGTTTCTTTGCCTTCCTTATTTTTTTTAATTGGTAAAAATAAACATTTGCAAATTATGTCACAATGCAGCTGCCTGGAATTCATATTCTTCTCTCTCCCTGAGGATTTTTGTTGCTTGCAGTCAGTACCTTTTGTCTACTGAATTTTCTAAATTAATTACTAAAGTTCATACTCCTCATTGCCTGTGTCTGCTGACATGTCTGTTTAGCTTGCTAATCGGCTACTGATTTGACAATGATTTCCTTAGACAACTACATCTCAGGAAAGCATTTTCCAGCCTTTGCAGGTGGGCAGTGTGTCTCTCTTAGGGAGAAAACTCAACAGTCACCAAAAGAGTTTACACGTGTGCCTGATACTTCACTTCCTGCTTGCCTTCTCAGTTCCCAGCCTCTTCCTTCCCATATTTTTGTTCTGTCTCCTGCTTATCCTGGATTTCTAATCCCTCACCCAGAGAGCTGCCTGTAAGTGGCTTTTTACAAATGCCACTCAGGAGGCTGCTTCAGCCTTGGGATGGTTCTAAGGTAGAAAAGCAAAAAAGGCAAGTCCCTGAGCCAACTCTGTAGAAAGCCAACAGACAAGTCAAATACACAAACACAATTATTTATTTTTTATTATCATACAAAGAACTATGTTTCATTATGGCTGTTTTCAAACAAAATTTATTTTGTTGTTTCCCTCCCCACACCACTCTTCCTCATCCTCTCTTTTACCCTCCCCCACCAGGAGGCTCCTTTCCACTCTCATGTCACATGTGACCCCCCCTCCACGTTCTTAATACTTCCTGTTCCCTTCTCATAGTCTCCTATTTCTATATACTCACAATCACCCCCTCTTATTTACATACATTTAAACATTAAAAGTTAGTTGTTTTTTGTCTAAGTTACGTCATTTAATATACCACTTTCCAGATCCCTACTCAAGCAAATTTCATTTGCCTTTGTAGTTGAATAAAATTCCGCTGTGTATACATGAGTCATTACCTCCATCTGTTGGTGCACATCAAGACCCATTCCATTCTTTGCTATTGTGAATAATGCAGCAATAGACATGGCTGTGCAGATACGTCTTTGCTATGATATTGGCTCCTGTGGATATATGCCCAGGAGTAGTATATCTGGGTCATATGGCAGCTCTATTTCCATAGTAACCACACCAATTTACGCTCTCACCAACAGTGAATAGGGGTTCCTCTTTCCCACATCCACGCCAGCATTTGTAATTTGTTTATTTGATCACAGTCATTCTGGCTGGGATGTGATGGAGCTTCAAAGTGGTTTGGATCTGTACTTCTCTGGTAGCTAAAAATGAAAGACAGTTCTTCAAGGAAAGGACTCTTGAGCCTGCTTCCAGTTCAGTGGTTACTAGCTAGCCAGGAAGGGAGAGGGAGGTAGGTGAGTTAGGATGCCTACCCCTCCCTTCCTGAAGTTCAGCAGCTCTCCGCTCTTTGTTTAGACTGAGACTCAGAGTTCTGAAAGTGTGCACCTGGGTTGGCTTAGTTGTTGCCTGGGTGGAGGGACAGTGCTTCAGGGCTTCTGACTCTACCATTTTTGCTGATGTGACCCAACGGGTTTACTCTGAAATCGTTTGGGGTCATTTCTACACCACAGTGCCTGACAACAATCTGCATTTTCCAGACCCCTGCAGCCCTGCTGACCTCAGAAGCTAAACTCTGCTATTTATATTGAAGATAGATAAACTATCTCCTACATGGAAAATGTGTTCATTTTCAAGGTGACAGCCTTGCATCACAGATGCCTTTGCCTTCCTCTGGAGCATGTCAGGTTCTCTGGTCTCTGCCTTCCTTCACAGACAATCTGCACCATTGTCCCCCACTGCTCTGGACAGCCCTTCGACCCGTCCTCACCTGCTTCTCTGAAGTGCACATTCAACACTTAAATTGAAGTTGCCCACATGGATTTCCTGTTTGAGCTGATGTTATCACAAATATTTCCACCACAAAATACAAGCATTTCATATAATAGCATTAATTGCATGAGTAAAAATACCACATCTGTACACATAAAGCAGATAATCGGTTAGCATCGTGTGATCGCTTGAGGTTGTGAGATTCAGCTAAGCTTAGAATACACTGCCCTCTGTTCCTCTCTCATCTGAGCCACATGCAAATTTGTTCAAATGCTGCAAGTTCTATGTCTTCCTAACCGCTGACAAAAATAATGTTTAACCTATTATTAACAATGATAAGTTAGAATTTGGTTTGTTCCTGCGGGTTTGGCCTATTTTGTTTCTCTCGTTCAGAATAAGCACTGGCCCTGTTGACTCTCCATTATCTGATCTCACCATGTTTTATTAAATAGCATCACAGAAAGAGAAACAGACACTGTGAACCAAAACAAGCACTGATGGAATTTCCTTCATCTTACCTGCAGATCTGTAACAAAGAGTACAGAACAAAAATATATTAATTCATAAAAAGATAAAGATTGATGCTCAATATTTAAGAGCATGTATTGCTTTCATAAAGGGACCAGAGTTTGATTCCCAGCAACCACATCAGGTGGCTTTCAACCATCTGCAACTCCAGTGTTAAAGGTTCTAACAGCCTCTTGTGGCTTCTGCAGGTACCTGCACACTCATGAAGCACATGCACACATGCAGGCAAAATACACATACACATAAAATAATTTCTTATCTTTAATGATATAAGATTAGTGGACACTGTGTAAAGGTGAAAACACAGTCTTACAAATGTACATTGACTTAATTCTTGAATATGGCTCACAATATTTTNTGTGTTTTAGAGAATTCCTTTACCATCAACCAGTCTGATAAAGTTATCTTTTTCTTTCTAAAAAAGAAAAAAAAAGTTACAGGAGCTGGTTCAGCAGTTAAAAACATGCACTGCTCTTGCAGAAGACCTGAGTTCAGTTCCCAGCATCCATGTCAGGCAGGGTACAACATCCCGTAACTCCAGCTCCAGAGGATCTGAAGCCCTTGTCTGGCCTCCATGGGCAACAGCACTCATGTGCACACACACCCACACAGACACACATGCACACACATACTTTTAAAATTTTAAATAAGTCTTGAGACAACATAGAGGAAAGGACTTCAAACTCATTAAAATATATGTTTTATGTAGATGTCTCTCTCTATTTAACATGGTTCTTTTTAATTTGTTGATTATCTTACGTACTATGGTAGGCCAGAAAATTACTGCTAAAATGAAGGTCATTAGAAAGACACAGAGAGAGCAATTATATTTTAGTTCTCGTTCATAGTAAAATGAAGTGGAAAGTACAAAGCATTTCTAATACCTCTGCTCTCCTCACCAGAATAGACTTCCCCAGCATCAGCATTCCCTACTAGTCACGGGAACACCGATGTGAGTCGTGGAGCTGGGAGAAACAGCTCACATACGGCAGCCCACGCCTCGTTCTGGTCTGCACAGACAGGCAACCTATAATAACACCTCAGCCTCTGCTTAATGATAAAACAACAAGTTTTAAAATGACAGAATTTCTTAGCACGAGGCAGCAAACGTCTTAATCAGCAGACAGTCATGAGACCTTGAGCAGTCTTGAGAAGCTAGACATGAAGTAATAATATAATTACGCAGAATAAACCTCCCTGAGGCTGTGGACAGGTTGCCCCCATTGCTTCACAATCTAAGGCTCCCGGACATTTCCCACACATGTGTACTAACAAAGTATCTGAATCTTCAAAAGACTTCTGCTTCTCTATTATGTTTTTTATGTTGTGGTTTTGACACTTCCCCCTTTGTGGGTTTTTCTAGAGGGTCGTGATAAGAAACAACTGAAAGGTACCACCCATCTGCTCCATCATGATCCAGGAGAGAAAAGTGTCATCTTACCCAACAACCATACCACCCACCTCATAAATATTCATAAAACTTCTTTAACACTCAAAATATGGANCTCCCGATGCTTCTACACCCACGTTCTTGTGACAACCCATTGCAATCTCTCTTTGGAGCGCTTGTTATGGCTTGCTAAATAAACTTCAGCATACTATCTGTGTCTCTTCATTGAATTCTTGCCTTCACAGAGACAATGACCAGGAGACCCACAACACCACTAGTGTGATGTATTTGTTATAGCTGATGAACCTACTCCTGACGCTTTACCATTCAAAGTCTCTAACTCATCCTGGTGTTCTCTCAGGGCTGCATTTGCTTAAGACGTTTTTAATCTCAAATTCAGAAACAGCTTGAGTTTCTTGCTCTAGTTTAAAACATAGAAACAATGAATGTGATGTTTTTATTGAAAATCAAACTTTTAAATGAAAGTTTGTTTTTTTTTTATTTTATGTGTGTGAGTGTTTTGCCTGCATGTATATTTTTGCACCACACATATGTGCAGTGCCCATAGAGGGCAGAAGATGGTGTTGGATCCCCTGGAACTAGAGTTACAGACAGTTGTGAGCTGCTACATGGGTGCTGGGAACAGAGCTCAGGTGCTCTAGAAAAGCAGCTAGTGCTCTTAACCACTGAGCTAGCTCACCTGGCACAGTGAAANCATTTTTTAAAATTATTTTTTCTTTGATATAAGATACATACCTACATGTGTATTCATGGAAAATCACTCATCAATACTAACAGTATATTTCACCAATAAAAATTAAGGCACTTATGTTTTTATGTATTGCTTGAAGTTCATACAAAAAGCATGTCTCATTTTTACAAAAATAAAATGTCACTTAAAAAATAAGAAAATCAAATGCCTAAAGGACCACCAGTAAACAATTCTACAGTGAACGTGAGTGGTCATTATAACTACACACCAGAGTCTTGTATTTGCTGTAACAAGGTAGTGCATGACAGTTTGAGGGAGTGCAGTGGCTTCAATCTAAAATGTCCTCAACAAGCTCATGTTTTGTTGCTTTGTTCCCCAGCTAGTCATACTATTTGGGCAGTCTAAGGGCTTTCAGAAAGAAAAGCCTACTTGACAAAATTAGCTTGTTAGGGGCAGGCCTTTGAAGAGTGCAACGGCACCCACGTTTTGGTCCCCTCTCTCCTTTCCACTCGGCCATGATGTGAAGATTCTCCAGGACACAATCCCACCACTGTGACTGACAGGACGTTTTCCCTGCCAAGATGGACTGAAATTCTCTGAAACAGTGAGGCCAACTAGACCTTTCTTCTCTTAAATTCTTCTTCTGACAGATATTCTGTCACAGGGACACCAATGGTGTAACTATTATGGGGAAGATTTGGTTTTGCTTCATTATTTCAGAGGATTGACCACATCAGTGCAGGGAGAATGTGGCTGAGTGGAGCAATTCAGGCCACAGTGGGTCAGGAATTGGAGAAAGGGGAAATGTCAGCACGCTATTTGCTTCTTCCTGTCTCTTTTATTTAGTCAATGTCGTGGTGCTCCCTCTAATCAGTCAGGATCGGTCTTTCTTATCAATTAATCTTCTGGAAAACCCCTGAGAGATAACTCATTCTCTTGGGTGATGCTAAATCCAGCCAAGATGAACATGAAAGTATCTTGAAAAATCAATATGAAAGAAGAAAGAAAATCATTGAGAAACTTAAAACCCCCAGAGAAGAACCCAGAAAACATTTCAGTTTTGTAAGCTAAAGTACAATAGGTAGAAAAAGCCAAATACTCAGTTAAGACTAAAAGAAACAATGTACTTATATCAAAAACAACGCCTCTATGAAGTCATCTGTGGGGGCACTCACTCCTAAGTCTCCTCAGTCCATCTGCTCTACTCAAGTCAACTCCCACTGTGTTTCTTCTGCAGCCCACAAGCAATCTCATAATTCTATGTCTTTTCATATGTAGGCCTCTTCATTTAAAGTGCCCTGTTCTTATTATATCAGAATTAAATCTTTAAATACATAACAGACTTTCCAAAGGACTCTCTGGATCCTGCATTCACACAACACTCCCTTTCACCATATATCGGTCATTGTGTCTATAATCTACAGTTCTCCTAGGGCAGTCCACAGGAGATATGTCAAAATAATAACTAAAAATAAGGGTAAAAAGCCACCCAAAATAACACACGGTTATTATGATTTAAAAGAAAAAGAAACAAAATAAAACAAATGAGTTAACTTTTTAGAAATATAATCATTGATGTTAAATCTCAGTGATAAATTAACAACAGACTGGAGACAATTGAAAAGAAACCCATGAGCCTAGCATTAAATGGAAATAAATGTGTGTGCCTATGGGTATCTCAAAATAAATGCAAAGTCAGAAGAAGGTGGGTTGCCATTTCTTAAAGTATCAAATTTAATTCCTATCAAGAGGCATAAGTCAACTGCTGCCATTCACTGCANTAGACATTGCACTCCAATTCTTCAGTGAATCNATTTAAACTAATAGGAGAGAAGAGGATTGATCTGGACCAATCTCAGTGCAGCATCTGGAGAAGAGAAACATGAAAGAGGGAGTGAAATAAATGGAGAGAAGAATGAGAAAATCCAATCTAAGTCGATTTGGATTTTGGAAGAGATAATTCAGTGAGTGAAAAAGTTTTAGTAACTAGATGGATAATACCAGCCTACTTACCAGTGATCAGACTCTTGCTCCAAACAAATGACCAAGAGTGCAGGTCTGCCCGTTTACTTGTGCTCTTTGCAGTCACGTCTTGTGATGTCACTCAATGATGTGATTTCCTGCTATATTCTAGAGCTACACAGTTGGCTTTCCATACACTATTCACATATACTGCACCACTGTCCTTTGCTGAGAAAGGTGTGACCTCAAGGGATGACATAAACAAGAACAGAAAATTGCTTCTAGCTAAAGTTTTTGTAAAGTATGAGAGCTTATGGACAGTGACTGAAGACTATTAGTGAGCCTGAGTTAAGGGATGTGGACTCTGGAGTAAGACATCTGGCTTCAACCTCTGCCACAACTACTTCCTGTGACTTGAGCGATACTGTTGATTTTTAACATATTAACTGTGTAGTGAAGGAATTGAAAAAACCTTGCCAATTTTTCATGACATGATATTTCTCACAAGGTGCACCCTGTGTTGGAATATCTCATTTGTCTGTCTAGATCCACTCCCCAGGCTTTTCCATCCTTCTCTGAGACCCAGCAGGGGATCCATTAGCAGCACTAGCAGAAAACTGACAGTCAATGTAGATCAGCAGATAGGAAGAAAGTGAGGTCACAATCTAGCTCCTGTTGAGATGTCACACTCTATGAGCCAATAGTTCCTGATACAAACTGAGAAATTGTTAAGTGGACATAAGAGAGAGGTAATGATTAATAATATCCATGCACCAGTTACATTGAGGAGCACTGTTCAACACATTTTTACCTGAAACGCTTTGAGGCATAAAAATGGGCACTGAGGAGATGACTCCAATGATAAAATGTTTGCTATTCAAGCCCGAAGACCCGAGCTAAGATTCCCAGCAACCATATTAAAAAGAAAAAAAACCAACCAAACAAACAAACAAACAAAAACAAACAAACAAAAAAAAAAACAGGTGCANTTTTGTGCATTTGCACTGTTGGTGCAGGAGAAGTAGAGATAGGAGGATTTGGGGCTTGCTGGCCAGCCAGTCTAGCCAAAAGTAAGCTCCAGTTCTGTAAGAGACCTCATTTCAAAAANATGGTGGAGAAGCAACTGAAGAAGACCCTGATCTTAGCCGCTGGCTTCTCCACGCATGCACATACTTGTGTATGTGAACCCACACATAAATGCATATACAAACACATGAAAACATATATACACATAGAAATAGAGAAATTCATAAAAATAAATACAAAGCAATATTCTTCATTGATCCACCTGATGCAAATATTAATTACTTTAATTGTAAACATCCATATAAGTAAAGCAATCCACCAAGTCATAGATCTCTTCTTTACTCACTAGTANTTTAATAAGCATATTGTTTANTTTGGATGTCATTCTGTCCAAAGAGGCAGCACTATCGTCTCACACAGGTAGAACATAAATGACGTGGTTTGGGTTATCTGAGGTTGGTAGCAGTGTTTTGNGATGACCGAAGAGCTNTTTGACACAAGCTTACACAGAAACCCAGNATGAACTAAGTCTAGGAGAGTGATTCCATGGGGCTGCATGAGAAGAACANNTACAGNAACAGGANAGTAGGAAGATAAGAAATACATGCATCGTTCAATANGCAGAGCAAACTGGGAACCAGCTGTTGGGGAGTTTGGCAAACGCGGGTGTTGATGGGATAACGTATCAGGATATATGGTTGTATTCTAAAAGATGATTCTTAAAAAGAGACTAGATGTAGGACTATGAGTTAGAGGTCTCTTGCTACAATCCAAGGGAAGGGTAATAAGTTAGGACAGAACCTGTTNAGGAAGTGAGAGATGCAAGGACATCTCCAGATAGAACAGCTGACAGCAGACATTCCTGCTCTGTGCTGACATGGGGTTAGTGCCGTGGAACAGCTTCACCTGAAGGAAGGGGAACACTGAGAGGAAAAGGTACAGCAGGAAAAGGGGGTGGGTGGACAATCAAACAAAACGAAAGAGCCATGAAAAGCCTATATGAATATTTATTGTTTTGTAAACTAATAAAAATTTATTTTTGAGATTTCATGTATGAGTAATGAATTTGCATCATTCCCACCCCTTTCCAGCTCCCCTCCAGCTCCTCCATGCTTTCCCACTCCCTCTGAACTTCATGACCTCTTCTTCAATTATTGTTGTTACATCTCACACACACACACACACATACACATGCACACACACACACACATGCACACACACACACACCTACCTACTGAATCCATTTGGTGTTGCCTATATGTACATATGTTTAAAATTGACAAGCTTGGATCAGATGACCTATCAGGAGACTGCAATAGAAGTAATTCTCCATCCAAATATCAGTATTAGCCTCTTCCTCCTTTCTACTTTTCACCCTCTTCCTCTGTTCCATGTGTTTCCAGCTATAGCAATTTAGGGTACGCTGTCTCCTGCCACCAACAGNTTTTCGTTGTGGAGTGTGAAGATGAAGACCGAGGAAATTTACCCACAGGCTGAAGGTTCTGCTCACACATTCTCTTTGCAGCATCCTAAACAGGAAGTAGTCCAGTCCTTTAGGTTTATCCTGTGGTGCCCCCCGAACCCCCATAGTTAACACTGGTTTCACTTTGGTTAGCCAAAAGGAGCAATTGATATTACCTTATTATGAAAAATGTCAATGTGATATCTACATTTAGTTCTCCAGACTAGAGATTATCACCAGGGCTGATCCCCACCAGGAGACAGACCACTTCTTCAGTGCTTCGATGCCCAAAGCGGCAGTGTTTGGTGAAAGAATAATGCATGTGCACCTTATTTTCCTCATCCACCCAGAGTTTTGAATTGACTTTTGCATACACGATAACACAGAGGTCGGATTTGACACAGCAGATGGATATACAGCTTTTCCAACACTGTTTGTTGGGGGGACTATCCTTTCTCCATTGTGTATTCTTTAGACCCTTGTAAGAGGTCAGTTAACATAAATATGTATGGGTTTGGAGCTGGAAAGATAGCCCAGTGGTTAAGAGCACTTGCTGCTTTTACAGGAGATTACAAAATGTAGTTATTTAAGGAAAACGTTCTNGTGCAGAGGACCCAAGTCAGGCAACTCACAACTTTCTGCAATTCCATCTCCAGGGGATATGATGCCTCTGGCTCCAGGACACCTGCAGTCGTGTGCACATACCCACATACCTACACACACCTACACATAAGTAAAAATAAATCTTTAAAATATTCATGGATTTATTTCTGCTGTCTTTGTTACATTATNCTAGTTTATGTACATCTGCCTTTATAGCAATAGTATGCAATTTAGTTACTGTGGCTTTCTAATGTATTTTGAAACAAGAAAGTGTGATGCCCCCAAGTTTGTCTTTTTATTTATA
>LZPO01027645.1:0-14689 GCA_001675575.1 Neotoma lepida
GTAAGCCCCTATTGCAGAAGACACTGCACATTTAGAACACAGGACTCAGATTGTTGGAGCCAGATCTAACATGAGAGCCTCCTGCCTGCAGCCTAGCTTCCATAGTATCAGAAAGTGCTATGTAAGCTGCCAAGGGAAGGAAGCAACTAATAATCTTACTCAGCCATGACATGTATGTACCACAACAATGACCAGCATTGCAAGATATCCATGCAGGTGCAACACTGGCACTCACACATTAGTGGTAACCAACAGTTGTCTAATTGGACTTAAGTCTCTCTCAACAGGAGGGAAATTATGCCCAGTAGTAGAAATCTAACCATCTACTAGGGCTCTTAGAAGAGAATCTACTGCTTCCACATTGATAGACTAGCATAATTCCTTACTATATTCTAAATCTTATACTTACAGCTACAGGTAAGTGGAGCTATCACTCCTCATCAAATAAGCTTCTCTTTATAGCAAATAGAATCACACAGAAATCCGCAGCTAGACACAATACAGAGGATAACAGATTGTGGGGCACCCAGCTGTTGTAGATACACCTGCAACACAATTTCTGCATCTATGGCTCAGTGAACATCACGGAAGAGGGGTGGAAAGAGCCAGAACACCAGGAAGTCTGCTGTGAGACTGCCTCTTCAAAATTGGCTGCATAAATAAGACCTGACTAACGAGAATATCATTAGACAAGCTAATGTGGAAGGAATAAATCTCAGGAGGTCCCACCTCTAGACAAAGAACTATTGGTAACTAATAGCTACTGAGAGATGGGGAATTATCCTCTCCCAAGGATGAGTCATCCCTAAAACCACATACATATAAGCAACAAAAACTGACTCAGCAGATTGTATTTATATGTCTGTGCATCTATCTATCAATCTATCTATCAATCAATCTATCTATCCATCTATCATCTATTATTTATCTATCATCTGTCTATCTGTCTGCCTGCCTGTCTGTCTATCTATCTATCTATCTATCTATCTATCTATCTATCTATCTATCTACCTATGTATTGATCAATCTATCAATCTATCATTTGTCTGTCTATCATCTACCTACCTTCTTATGTATCTACTATCTATCTATCTATCTATCTATCTATCTATCTATTACCTATCTATCTATCTATTGATCAATCTATCAATCTATCATTTGTCTGTCTATCATCTACCTACCTTCTTATGTATCTACTATCTATCTATCATCTATCTATCTATCTATCTATCTATCTATCTATCTATCTATTATCTATCAATCTATTAGAAGAAAAAGAAGTTATCATTTTGAGATGAAGACATGAGAGGAACTGGACAGAGGAAAAAGAAAGATGAAAGCGATGTAATTATACTTTAATTAAAATGTATTAAAAAATAAAAACTTCAAAAAAGAACACAAATTTCCGAGTTAGATTTAGGGACAGAGAGCAGCTTCGTTGTTCACAAACCATGAGTCTAAACTTTAATCCGTTGATCAGATAGAACCTCATGCATGCTGTGGGTGAGTACTTTAGCTGCTGCCATAGAGTAGCTTCTCATAAAATGATAGAATTATAGTGGTTATTAGTAACTGTTGTGGTTTGAATGAAATGTGCCCCCCCAAGGCTCATAGGAAGTGACATTATTTGAAAGGATATGGATGTGTGGCCTTTTTGGAGTATGTGTGGCTTTACTGGAGGAAGTGTGTCACTGGTGGTGGGTTTTGAGGTTTCAGAAACTCAAACCAGGCCCAGTGGCTTATTCTTTCTGTTGCCTGCTGATCTGGATGTAGAACTCTCAGCTACCTCTCCAGAACCAGGTCTGCCTGCACGCCACCATGCTTTCTGCCATTATGACAATAGACTAAGCCTCTGAATTTTAATGTAGCCTCAGTTAAATGTTTTCATTTATAAGAGTTGCCCTGGTCATGGTGTCCCTTCACAGTAACAAAAACCCTAACTAAGACAGTAACCATGGTAGTTAGCTCTAGGTACATATTGATCTCAAAATGGAGAAAGGGATAAGTTAGACATTCATTCTAATTTTTCAAATATGTATTACTTTGTATTCTTACTTATATTTGGAAATTTCATACTTAATTTGCTATCATTTTTTAAGAAAGCGATTTGTCTTTGTTCCTGAGGTTCTTTCCTCCTCGTGGCACAGACTGATTCTGTCTGTGTCCAGCGACATTAGTACTCTATCTGAAAATTAATCATATTCAGCTACTGAATACTCTTAACATTCACACATCACATATACTTGAGTCTATGTTTACATGATTTTCTCACCCTTAGAGAAGAAAGCCAAAGAAAGATTAATTTATGAAAAATGAATGACTGTTGAAACTCTTGAAAGGCTTGATTTACTGCATAATTAGTAGACAACACTAGAAAGCAGAATATCTCTCTGCTTGAGAATTGAGTAAATTGATTAATTTATTAATTAGGTATGATAACACAATAGATAGCATAATTGTACCACTGGCTAACAAAACACAGCAAAAGAATCAAGCATGTTTTCAACATGGTCAAAAATTTAATTTATAGTCTGAAGGTCCCAGAGTTCGAATCTTAATGAAAGGACTCAGGAGAGCAAAGTTCAACTCTTTTCTTTTGGAAGGAGCTGTATTATGCACAAAGCACATAGCAAATAGCAACCTTCATCCTTCACAAGCTTGTCCCAATCAGAACTTGTGCCTTCATTCATTTATTCACTGAAGAGATTATTTCCAGCCACTTTCCATGTTTCAGGTACCAGAAAAAGCCAGGGAGTACAACAATGAACAAATGAGATAAATCTCTTTTAGAGTAGACATTTGATGAGTTTTCTGCTAGTTATGATAGCCACTAGCATCACAGAGCAATTCACATTCAAACTGAACTGAAGTAAATTTAGACATGTAACTCCTGGGTCCTATTAGTACAAGTGCAAGAGACTAGTAACAGTAGGTGCTTTCCAGGTAGTATAGGACAGTGAGGAAACATATTTTAAACATGGTAAGAAAGTAGTCCTAGACAGTGTGATTCTAAAAAGGTGGAGAGAGAGCAAATGACAAGCAGTTAAACCAAGAAGAAACTTTTAGTCTATGAAGACTATGAGGTAGAGGTCCAGCTGGGGCCACATAATGAGATTCTGTCTCAAGAAGATGGGAGGGCCAGAGACAGAGAGACAGATATTTGAGACAGGATTGGCTACCTTTTGTAAGGTGGTCAGGGCAGATGTGAAACAAAAACACATAAGTTAATTTAACTATGTAAACTATGGCAAAATCAAGGTTTGGCACATGCAAAGGGTTAACACATCAAATAACAAGTTGAGAAAAGAGGTCAGTGAGGCTGAAACATCACGAAAGACAGGGAAAGATGAAGGACAGGGCAGAGAAGGAGCATGATAGAGGGGATACTTCATGTTAAACTGCATGAGATGCAAGGAAATTACTTGTTCTGGTCCAAGTTTCAAAGTCAGGCTTTTGAGTGAAGGACACTGTGGCAGGGTCCTGTGTTGTTGTTCCCTTTGGAGTAGGGGGCCAAGTAGATGAAGAGTCAATGACACAGACACTGGAAGAATGTTGAAACAACAAGCTCAGTTTATTCAGGAAGAGTCAAACCTTATATACCCTCCACCCCACCCAGGGGGAAGGTCTGATGAATATGCATCTGCTGGTGTGACATGGCTGCCTCTCGTTGGTCCAGGTCATCTTCAGATCATGTCTCAGCTGATGTTGCTAAGGCCCTTAGGCAGACCCAGGTTGGTTCTCAGAAAGTATCTTATTACTGGTTTGGGCCGGCTAGCCCTCAGGCTGTTAGGGATGAGTTACCCCACAGGACACATTGGACAGGTTAGAGCGGAGAGCAAGCCATCTGTCCAAAGGTTAAATGTTAAGCCAGTAGAACCAGAATTGGGACAATGGGATCAGAAACTAATTGGGATTGAAGGATAATGTGGAGGAGAGATGCCTGGCCTTGTTGATGGATTTGATGTTGAGAATGAGAAAAGGGAAGAACTAAGGGCAAGTGCTACATTCCTACAGTGAGAAGCTTGGGATGGTGAGGGTACCAGAGGCTGAGAAGATTCCTGCAGGGCATATTTGAGACAAATTAAGACAATTTCTCATTTGTCCATTATAAGTGTGAAACATCAGATTATCATCTCATTCAGAGTATCTAGCAATAGAGTTGACAGGAAAGTCTGGAGCCAGCAGATATGAATTGCATCATAAAATATGTGGTATTTCAACCCACAAAACTGGATAAAATCCTCAGTGCTCATGGAGGATGGGAAATAAAAGAGGACTAAAGACAAGCTCTGGGAAAGTCCTGTCTTTAAAGTAAGGCCAAGGAAAAGGGTCTTGAGGAAGGATGGAGAAGGAACGAGAGGAGGGAGTTCAGCAAGAGAGTAGATCATAGAAGCCCCAGTGAGAGGACAGGAGAGCAGCAGAGGGCAGACAGGACAGGAANCTGCGATAACTGGTTTGCAGAAAGGAAGGTAGCCAGAGGCCTGTTAGGGGTTGAGAAAGGGAAAAGCCAGAGCATAAGTAAAACTTGGGAGAGAAGTAATGAGATGGAGAGAGTTGAGTGTGGAATCTTTGCAGAAATGATCTCAACATTTCCAGGAAACGTGGTCTCAAGAAAGGATTTCTCTAGAATGAGAAGGAGGACAGCATGCTTGCAAGCTCATGAAGCTGATGCAACAGAGAGAAAATCCCTGGAACCAGGAAAGAGAGGGGAGGTCAAGAAAGAGCTAAGGAAGGCAAGGCCAAAGAAACAGCACCAGCTGTAGATGTTTCCTGTTGTATTCTATCGAAAAGCAGAAATTTTGCATGGACACAACTTTGTAGCTTGTGCAAAAGGTGTGGGAGTGAGAGAGTTCCAGGAATTTTGCCTATACCTTCAGAAGAAAATTCTAAAAGAAAATCTTGAAGCCACAGTTAATAGATGCAGTGGAGCAAATGAGTTTTGGTGTCTGAGAAGTATCCACAGACTTCAGAACTTCTAGAGTGTAGGTCATGGCTTTGGAGACAGAACTGGCATCAAATCTCAGCTTCATTAGTCATCAGTTATGAGACTTTCTGAGCAACTCACTCACATTTTCTCGGCCTCGACCTCTTCATCTATGCAATGGTGATTCCTACACATTTAGCCTGTATTTATAAAAAGTGGATCACACACACACACACACACACACACACACACACACACACACAAACCATAAATGTCTGTGAAGTACTTTTGAAAACACAAACAAAGGAAGCACAACTGCATCTATGAGTTTGAAGAGTAAGAGGTAGTATACCATGAATGTCAAGGGAAGAGAGAATTTTGAGAATGGGAAGTGGTCCCTGCACTCATGAAAAGGCATTCAAACAAACAGAAGGCCACTGTGTGCTCCTGAAGATGTCACTGGAGACTTTCAACATTGTTATTTCCATGTTATCATCAATAATCAGAACTACAGGCTGTGTGCACAGCAGCAGTCGGAATATAGGCAGATGCCCTGGTGTTTCTTCTAGTGTTTAAGTGGTTCAGCAAGGAGACACCAGTAGCACAAGAACAGAAAAAGAACAGAGAAAAGAATGGAGCCTGCAAGAGGCAGCTGGGAAAGAACTGTGCCAAGAAAGAGAAGAGGCAGGAGAGGGTACATACAGAAGGAACAAAGAAAGCATCTCAAGGGATGTACAGATAGAGGGGAAGGAGAAGGTGCGAACCAAAGGGACCTCGTTATTGGCTGCTGTGAGAACTAACCATGGAAGCAGCATGGGATGAATTGAACACAAATGAGGATTGCTAGAAAATCACTGAACTGGAGAAATGGAATGAGTTGGCTTAAAGGCATCAGGCTGGAGCGAGAGGTCTTTAGAATTAAGGTTTACCCATGAGGAAGATTGGTTTTCCCATAGACCAGTGGGGCTCATCTTTTTTGGCTTCAAGGATGCAGAAATGCTACCGCCAGATGCCAACATTTCTAAACCACCCTTTTGAGGTTTGTTTAGGTATTTTCAAACTTTTGAGTCACAAGTTGGAAAATCAAATCTTCTATGAGTAGCATGTATTCAGTAGCAGGGTATATAGGTACCAATTGCCCAATCCACAGATTGATGTAACTGCCCACCAGAGTCCTCTTACATGCCCTAACACTGCCCACCCCTAGAAGTCCTGGTTTGTATGACATAATCTAAGATAAGTTCTCACCATTGTGGTCTCCCAGCTCATAAGTCATGATAGTAATCAGCTGGCATTCTTCAAAGTTTCAAGTTGCAGAAGGAGTCTACTTATGAAATATATGCTATGCTGCATAATAAACAATGCCAGAGTGAACTCAAAACAGACTAATTTAATGAGTGATTCCTTTCTCCTACATTGTTTTGATTTACATAATCAACTGGCTATAATATTTAGCATACTCTTCAATGTTTGTTTACATGACAGTCTTGTGTTTTAGATTATTCCATTCACCAAAATATTGATTGGCCTACAAAGCACACAAAACAGCAAATATTCCTGTGGTAATCTTTATAGGAATTGGAAGGGAGGGAGGGAGGTGGTAGTTTGTCTACTTCTCTTCTTAATCACAGACCTAATATTCTATTAAAGTGTGTGAGATATCAAAATCTCAACACAATTTACAGATATTTACTAACAGATAAAGTACTTTAGCAAAGAATTAATATTAGTACCATTAAAATAGCTGTATCAAGTGTTCATTTATCTCTGGATTGGAAATAATAGCAGCCTGAAGCAGAGACAGGCCTTTGAGTATTGTAGTATGAGAATCAACCACAGCTTAAGAGCCATGGCTTCCCTGCTAAAGGTGAAAAACAATCTTGAAGCCACAGTTCTAAGATGGAATACAGGGAGTCTCATTTTCATCATCTTGTGCTCAGAGAAAACAGTGTGGAATTACCTCGATGAAGAAAGAGTTCAGACATCAAAATGCATTAACTTTGCTTGCATTAATCTAAACAGGTCTAGAGCTTTTTAAGTGAACATGATGTTATTTGTGCATTACTGGACAAAATAGATGTGGGTTAGACTGCAAAGCTCCATCCTGCATCTCCATCCTGCATCTCCATCCTGCAACCTCATCCTGCATCTCCATCTTACAGGGATGAGATGAGCACCATTTCTTAGACTCTCTTAAAATATACATGATGCATACTTTTTTCTCTCTAGCTAAATCATTTTTTTTAGCCTTTCTTCAAAATGAGCTTTGGTTATATTGAAACCATGCTGTCCTGAAGCTCAGGATGCTGTGGTGAGGAAGCAATTGTCATGGTCAAGGTTGCTTCTGTATGGTAATAATCAAGAGTTAAGCTAGTCATGTGGCTCAGTAGGCAAAGCTGCTTGTCTGGCAAGCCTGTTAATTGGAGTTTGAGTCCAGGATCCCAGTGAAGGAGGTGAAAACCAACTTCAGAAAATTCCATGCTCTCCATTCATATGACACGGCACAGGCACACCCACACACATAATGAATTTAATTTATTTTTTTTAAATGCAAGTCTCAACTTCAAGCCTCCACACCTGAAATCTTTTCTTCTTTGAGCTTCCTTCATCTGTAATTCCATATCTTTAGCAGGGTGTTAACAAGTTAGTGACTGCTCGTTGATCAATGGAATCAAATCGAAGACCCTGACATTCATCCACAAACCTACAAACATCTGATTTTTAACAAAGAAGCTAAAATTTACAATGGAAAGAAGAAAGCATCTTCAACAAATGGTGCTGGCATAACTGGATATCTACGTGTAGAAGAATGCAATAGATCCATATCTATTGCCATGCACAAAACTCAAGTCCAAATGGATAAAAGACCTCAACATAAATCGAGTTACACTGAACCTCATAGAAGAGAAAATGGGAAGTAGCCTTGAACACATTGGCACAGGAGACCACTTCCTAAATATAATACCAGTAGCATAGACACTTAGATCAACAATTAATAAGTGGGACCTCCTGAAACTGAGAAGCTTCTGTAAGGCAAAGGACACTGTCAATAAGACAAAAGGCAGCCTACAGAATGGGAAAAGATCTTTACAAACCCCACTTCTGACAGAGGACTGATCTCTGAAATATAAAAAGAACTCAAGAAACTAGACAGCAAAATATAAAATAATCCAGTTAAAAAATAGGCTACAGAGCTAAACAGAGAATTCTCAATAGAAGAATTTCAAATAGCCAAAAGACATTGAAGGAAATGTTCAACATCCTTAGCCATCAGGGAAATGCAAATCAAAACAATTCTGAAATACCATCTTAATGCCTATCAGAATGGCTAAGATCAAAAACACTTATGACAGCTTATGTTGTAGAGGATGTGGAGAAAGGGGAACACTCCTCCACTGTTGGCAGAAATGCAATCTTGTACAGCCACTTTGGAAATCAGTATGGAAGTATCTCAGAAAATTGGGAAGCAACCTACCTCAAGACCCAGGAATACCACTCCTGGGCATATACCCAAAAGATGCTCAACCATACCACAAGGACGTTTGCTTAACTATGTTCATAGCAGCATTATTCATAATAGCCAGAACCTGTAAACAACATTCTTCAACAGAAGAATGGATAAAGAAAATGTGGTACATTTACACAACAGAGTATTATTTTGTCCATTTGTAGTTAGTATATTCAAAGAAATAATGCATTATCTATCATATCTCATTGAATCCAAAGTTTTACACCTAATTTACTTTCTATCATAACTAAGAAAAACTGCAACTATAACTATCTAGTCTTCAACTTCATCAGAGACCCAGAAGGATGTAATATTACCTAACAACAGAGACATTTGGCTGCCTGGACAGTAACCCAGAATTCCTCTGCAATGTTGGGGCATCCATCTTCAGCCTATAGGCCCCAACTTTTCTATGAAGCAGGGATTTTGGACTGTCATGCCTTGTTTTGGCAAAGTTTGTCAGTCACTTTCCTCTGTGTCCTGCAGAATGTCTGGCAGTTTCTTCTGTGAAGCAGGAACCTTGAAGGACCATCTTGCCTTGTTTTAGCAAAGTTCTACAATCTTTTTCCTGTGTGTCCTACATTGTATCTCCAGTCTGCACAGCACATTGTCAGCAGTCAAAGGCAAGAAACATTTCTTTGCCCAGTGGCTAATCTTATCACAATGAAAGCAAACTTCATAAGCAGTTTCTTCAATGCCCATCATCTTTTCTGAAGTAAATTGTTGCTTCCAGGAGATGTGTTCACTGTCATGAAAAACTTTAAATTAACAAAACATTTTAAATGCCATATTTTATAGATCTTTGAAGTATTTGAAGACCATCTATTTAAATATATCTATTTAACCTAGAAAACATACCTAACATATCTACAAATTTGATTGTTATAAATGTCTAACTACTAATTTATGTTTCTTGATTGTCCTATATAGTTTATAATAATAGCTTTCAAAAACTAGAACTTTACCATACATTTTAAAATGAACTGCATAGGTGCAATACCTTAAACAAGAATAGAAACACATATACAATATGTGGTAACAAAAAATAACCTTAAATTTGCATCAATATACAAAAGCCTTTAGACAAGAGTAGAAATATATATACAGTGTAACAAAAATAACTTTATATTTTCATCAATATACAAAAGCCTTTAGACAAGAGTAGAAACATATATATAGTGTAACAAAAATAACTTTAAATTTGTATCAATATACTATATTCCCCTAAATTATAACAAATATCCATAAGCCACCAAATAATCAAAAACCACCCACACCCCCCAACTCTTGGGAATGTGGGTGTAGTTTTATCCACACTGCTTCCTGCTGTCTGTGGACAAAGTATCTTTAGGGTCCCAGAGAGAAAATTTCAGATAATGGGCAAGTCCTGGGAAGACCAGCAGTAATCTTTGATGATAGATATCACCTGTGAAAATTCAAGAGTTCTTGCCTGATCAGACCTGATCCATATTAACTGTGAAGGAATCCATAGCCTCTCATCTCCTGTGGGAACAAAACTCCAAAGCATTTTTGATTTCCATTTGACAAATGTATTTTTTGACTTTTTAAAAGCTAAGGCATTCCTAAAGTGTATAGGCTGATTTATTTCAACAGTCCCTCTTTCAATTCCAGGTCTCTTTGCAGCTGTCCTTTGCTTTTCAACAATCAAAAATTTCAAAATCAGCACAATAACATACAGGATCCAGACTATCTGTGTATTTCCCATCTTACATGGCTTTTTTCTTTTATTCTCTCTTTAAAGACTTTCTTTTATAAACTATTCATTTTTTTCTATGACTATACCTCTTTCCTTTTCTTAAGCCTACATACATTGTTAAACACACTATAACCTGTTTAGAGGTTTTTCCGTCTGGATCTCTTTTATTGTGTATCTCTAGTCTTTTTTTGACTGCATGAGCAAACTTTCAGACTGCTAACCTGTATTCTCCAGGTGCAGCTCTCAGCTGGATCCACCTGCTTCTCAGGTTTGGAAAGCCAAACCTAAAGCTCATGACCTTGGTCAGAGGTCTGTGACTGAAAACTGCATTCAACCATTCTAGCTGTGGAAACCAGCACCTGTGTTGCCACAGGTGTTTTTTACTTAACTTGTGGTTTTTACTCAGCTTGATATTTTGTATTTAGCATGGCCAGCTGGACAGCAGCACCTTTTAAAAGAGCCGTATCTTTATTTCCCCCAGCTTTCTCAGGCCCTATGAAAATACACCCCACATTGGGTGCCATAATATTGTTGTTTGTTTTTTACTCTTTTTCTCTTTTGGGGGGCCCCGCCACCCAGCTCTCAAATAAATCACACATGGAGATTTATTCTTAATTATGAACACCAAGCCTTAGCTTGGCTTAGTTTCTAGGCAGCTTTTCTTAACTTAAATTATCCCATCTACCTTTTGCCTCTGGGCTTTTCCCATTTTCTTACTTCTATAAATCTTACTCTTACTCCTTGGCTTGCTGGTTGTGTAGTTGGGCAGCTGGCCCTGATGTCCTCCCCTTCTCTGGCTCCTAGCTCTCTTTCCTCCCAGATTTCTCCTTCTATGTATACTCTGCCTGCCAGCCCCGCCTGTCCTTTCTCCAGCCTTGTTATTGGCCGTTCAGTTCTTTATTAAACCATCAGGTGTTTTAGACAGACAAAGCAACACAACTTCACAGAGTTAAACAAATGCAACATAAGCAAAAGTAACACATCTTAAAATAATATTCCCCAACAAGCTCTATTTATGATATTGGAAACAAAACAAATAAGAAATATAAATATAGGTTGCCATTTCAACTTACTCCTTTGAATTTAAAATATCTCACCTTGGAATCAAAAGCCTGCTCTATTCCCCTGCCCTGAGGCAAGAAGACCAGAACTTTATTAAACATGACACACAATGCTCTCTCTGTCCCTTGCTTCATTCAAAAGATTTTCTTCCACTAGCTGTAGATTAGAGTCCTGCTTTTAATCTTGAGTTCACTAAGCACCAGTCCAGAGCCCTAAAATTGAAGTTATAAACACAGGTTCTCAGGAAGGTGATGGTCAAAGGTGATGAGTACACTCTGGTCCATCCTTCCCCCAACCCTCCAGTCCAAAAGACTCTAAATCAAAAGAACACACAATGCCACAAGGCAAAACACAAACCTCTGTATGTCTTTAATAATTTTAAAGCAAATGATATTGACAAATGGGCTGCTGCAAGTGCTTGTTTATTATAGGGAAACATTTCCAAAGGAGGCCTTCTTGTGTGGGGCCTGAAAAAACTCACAGAAGGGATGTTAGTTGTGTGATCAAAGTTGAAAGGTGTCATTGAACAGAGTAAAATAGAAGTACACTATCTCAGAGATTTACTAATTTGCACTAGTTCTGATTCCATATTTCCAGTTGAGATCTGGAATTATTTAGCAATTATTTAGCTGAGCATAAATATTTAGAGACAGTTTTGTTAACAAATCTCGCCTCTAGAAGCCAGGCCCATAACAATTATTCTTGGCATTGGTTTTTAGCACATAAATGCACTGTCTAACTTCACACCTTCTCTATTTCATTTTTACTATTTTGTATGGGACGGATGCATCCTTTTTTATTTCTAGCCTCTTTTTGCCCTGCCTGGTAGAACAAAAGCTTGGCAGACCTTCTAGGGCCTGCACATAGAGGCCCAGAAACTGCTCAAGAGAGCTGGGTTCTCTCTGGGCACCCCATAGTATATTTGTAAAGTTTCTGAGTGTCTTGGATTCTATAGTATGGGATTTGACTTTTATAAAATGCCTATTAGACATTCTCCCTTTTTCTGGCCTGTGTGAATGCATGCACAATTGTGTATGCCTTGCTTTGTGTCCTGGAAGGCACTGAAAAGTGCCAGGCACCCTCCCAACCTGCTTGGAATAACCTCCTGTTGTGACTCTGAAACCAAATGCCCCCTTTGGCTGAGAGGGGTAGATTTATCAACATCTTGTGTGATTTGGCAATGTGACACTTGTAAGCAGTTACCCCTTTGAAAACGTACTGACACTCAGGAAAGGGCTCACAGATTTTGCCAGTCTTCAGCTACCATTTCATCAGGAGCCTCGCTTGCAGCCACACTCCAGCTGAGTTCTCTACACTTGGTAAATAAATCCCATGAACAACAGTCCCCAATTTCACATTAATTGTTTGGAAATCTCCACAACATCAAACATTTTGTTAAAAGTCTAGAAAGAAATAAGCATAGCTCTTTTGTTGTCGGTGGCTTGTTGTGCTTTGCAGTGATTTGTTCTAAATACAGCTTAACAGGCAGATGACTGGTTTGTGACTAGAGTATCTTTTCGGAGATGAAAAAGCAATCCAAATGCTTCCCTCCAAGGATGCTGAGCAGGCGCAAAGCAACATGGGACCNTGGAATGGGTGCACCTGGGGAACTGCTTATTGCAAATTGGATTGACAGGGAGTACTCAGTGCCTTCCCTAGCACATGTGCCTCTGAAGGGCTGAAAGGGAAGCACAATGCTTTAAGATTGAGACCTGGGAATTGCCCAAATATAAGAGTTTGGAATTGTTCAAGCATTAAGAGAATAAGAACATGAAATGAAAATATCACAGGAATGGGGCATGTTATGGCCCAAAATACGTGTAGAGAAACAGAGGCAGCCTCTGGAGCCACACCCCAGGGTTGGATCTCGGGCCATCTTGTTCCTCCTGCATAGCCACTCACTTTTTTCCTCCCTTTGCCAGCTCACTTCTCCACATCACACCTGAGCAGGAAGGAAAGATGCTTTTCCCCGTGCTGTTCAGCTCGGACCCCTGTCAGTCAGTCTTTATATAAACTTATGGAAACAAACAAATAAAAGAAAAGAACAACAAAAAAAACACCTTACCAGAGTGAAGAGAAAGTCATGACAGAGAGTCACCACCACAAGGCAAAGGCTTTGGCTTTCTCTTTTCTGCTCTCTTAGAAAGTATTAACCAAAGTACAGTCCCTGCTCTGAAAGGACTAAGATGGCTATATGAATGACCATGGCTCAGAACATGGATTTGGGTGGCCCAAAGGACATGACCCACCATGGGAGTTCTCATTACTCACAGAACAAAATACAGTGATAAGTGAATGTACTTCCTAAGCACACTGGAGGAGCTATCAGGCTGGTTACAGTAGGTAGGGAACTCTACTTCAAGTTTCAGATATGATCTGAGGACATTCTTAACTTTAAGTTATCGAAAACTAATAGTCTGTCTAGTTAATATATCCCAAAGCTTTGATTGGATAGTCAAGAGGATGCTAGGCTGGCTTAAGAGGTGAGTGATAAATGGCTATCCATCTGCAACATTCTACCTATCCACAATCACAGGGGTCAAATCAGTCAGGCTGCAGAATTTTCTACACATTTATGGCTTTTCCAGGCAACTTCAGTCCACAAAAGTTAGTGCACCACTGCCATTACAACAAGATTAAATAGCTTGAAGATAAAGTAATGAACAACATTCCACAGAACTTACCCAGAAGCACTGCCACTTCTTTAGGGTACTCTTGGGTTAACTTTTCATTTCAGAATCTGCAGATTATACCCATGTTGTAAAGTTTGTAAGACATATTCCAAAGTTCTTGTTTTAAAGAGCTTCTATTCAGCCAATTGTAACCCTCCAAAATGAAATCATCTTTGCATTGTTATTCTGATGAGGCCATTATCCAAGCTATGGCTTGAGCATAAGCACTGGCATTAAGAAATTGATTTTTAGAGCTAGGGAGATGGCTAGGTGGATAAAGCACTTGCCATGCTGGGGTATGGACTGATTTTAGATCCTTAACACCCAAGTAAATGCTGGTGGGCATGGCAGCCTACCTGCACTTCTAGCATGAGGAAGGCGAAGACGGCAATCCCCAGTGAAAGCTGGCCCATAATACAAGCCTTCTATATGAGCTGTGGGTTCAACTGAGAGACCTTGCCTCAGTGAATGAAGTGAAGAGCAGTCTGATCAAGAACGATTCCAGACACCAAGCTCAGGTCTCCACACACATGTGTGTGCACATCTATAAATATAAAAACACACTCTCTCCACACACATACACATGTGAAAAACAAAGAAATTAGTTTTTAAAGGGAGACAAATGCTTAGCTATTATCTCACACAAAGAATTGAGGAGATGAGANCACAGAACCCACTGAGGTGACAGGACCAAATGAACACCGAAGAGGGGATACTGTGGCTGCTGTAAAAGGCCAGGAACAGAGATCCACCTTCTTCTGGTCTGACTTTCTTCACTACACACTCTGGAGGATGAAGCTGAACTG
>LZPO01027645.1:15620-38454 GCA_001675575.1 Neotoma lepida
CACGAGAAGCTGGGGATGGGGGATGGAACTCTGCTACAGTGAAAACTATGTTGACTCTTGAACAAGTAGCTGGAGCTCTCTACATTTCATTTGTTTTATCTGTAACTAGGAGCTGACATCACTGTGCCCAGTCATGGATCATCAGAATATTGGATCGGGGGCCATGTGCAGCAATCTGAAAACACCAGTTCATTACAGACTTTTGGTACCTTTTCCTTTCGAGTCATTATTGTCAAGACACAGTTGATTGTGTTTGCAGAGGAGTGACGTACAGAGGAGAGACTGGCCAGGGAAAGCTTCTGCCCTCTACTACTGGACTTTTCCTTAAAATCTTCACCCACATTTCTCCCCCTGGCTTAGTAAACACTTGCAAAACTCCTAAAGTTCAAATGTTCTACAGGCAGCTGGCCCTTAAGTTGAGGGGCTCCTACCCTGGAACTCTGTCTTTTTACCAGAAGCTAAATATGAAAAGGCTCAGATAGGCTAGTGATCCCTAGAAGAGCAAAAGCAGCTACACTAATTAGTAGCTTCCAGAACTGTTCAGCTTTGCAATAAGCTGTGAATTTATGGTTTTGTTAAGAGTCAGGATACTTCCGAAATCTTTTATATAATATTAGATATGAAAATACACACCATCTGGACCTCTCGCTGATACCTTGAAATGCCTGCCTCTCTCAGGAATCAAACCCATTTTACCTGCTAGGGAATAAAACACCTGTTTCACATATGACTTCCCACTGTGTGATGAACATTTCCACCATCTCCAGCCAGAGAGAAAAAAAATGAAACTGTGGCTTCACATTGTTTAGTAGATTTTAAAAAGCTAGCGGGGTCGGGGGCTGTTTGCTATGTGGTTGGAAGAAGGCTCTGCAAATTGTCCCTAGAACAGCCCCNATCATTTGGGGGGAGCCCTGCCTAGTCTCAGTAAAAATGCATTTTCTTCTCATTATAAATCTACTGATGGAAACACCGAGTGAGAGGAGCCAGCCGCATCTTGGCTGCCGGCTGCATCTGTAATGGATAGTCCCAAAGTGGGCAGAAGGCTGTAATTCACCAGAGGATCTCGGCTGGTGACATAAAAGAGTTGAACAGTATATGAATAGCTCTAGAATCTTGAGAGGGAATGGGACTTTGCAGTTTAGGACATCTGCTGGTATTCCACAGAGAGGCTTCCCCAAACTTGGGAGGGAGGGATCTCTTAAAATTCTTCTGTTCTTACTTTCTCCATCCTTTTATTCACCTGAGACCAAGCTGGCCTGGAAGGGAGTCAAATTTTTGCTTTATTGTTTCTTTTAAATGCGGCCACAATACTGTTACTGTCCTTAAAACTGCTACAATTCCTTACCAGTTTCAATGATTCCATCAGCATGTGTGCGACTATCTTCTGGATTGTGGAATTCATATGTTTGAATCAGTATCTGGGTAAGGGCTGCACTTCCCCCTATCCTCTCCATCACCTTATTACACTGCAAGTTGTCTGACAGGGATTCTCACAGTGTGGGTTGTGCTGATGGCATGCATCTATATGGTATCAGTCAACATTCCTGCCAGTAGCCCTTCACACATCCTCCAGAAGTAAGTCCAGTGAAACTCATTGGTTCTGCATGACAAACTCNGGTGGAATTGTACTTTGGTTTGTCATTGGGATCTTGTGAGAAGAATGTAGACATTGTTCTTTTCTTCCCAGAGAAGGAATTCTCAAAACAGGGTAGATCAGTAGATCAAAGGCTGGCCTGACTCAGATGTGACGAATGGCATTTCTTCTCCCACCTAGTGGCAGGACTGTCGGTGGCTTCGCTTTTCTCTTTAATGATTAATACTGACATGTACAAATTTGTTCCTTAGAAACCCTGACAGATACTGCTATTTTAACAGGATATGTTGACCTTGGGTGTTTAGAAGATTTTATAATGACAAACCTTTCCTGCCAACTTCTGGCTGCTCAGGAACAACTCACAGGGGAAGGACTAGCTAAATTCTTGATATTTCCCCTCTCTGCTCCACTTTTCAAAATAGCTGCATTTCTGGACTTTCTATCTATTCTTGAGGTATCATTACAGACTCTTGTTTTTAAATATATCTGATATGTTTCAATAAGCTGAGGTGTTATGCATATTGATGATTTGTTTTTCCTGAATCAAACCAGTCTTTTGGACATACCTAGTAGGTGGTGTAGCTTTCTTACTGCCCATTGCAAGACCTCTCAGGCTTTCTCTGTGCTCATTCTGCCTCACATGTGGACTAGCTACTGCCTAAAGGTGATTTTCTCTTTCCCCAAAAGGCTCTTGCTGTACAGCAAAGGGTGACCCTGAACACACATTCCTCCTGGTTCAGTCTCCGCAGTGCCAGCATTACAGGTGCCCAGCTTTTCCAGGCTGCTTTTATGGGGATTTTCCAATATGGGTGAGAGCAATTCTCAGCGTGATTGTGTTGGTGCTTCTCAACCTCAGCAGATAGCATTTGGAGACATTCCCCTGCCTGATCCCTTCCACAGTGGTGTTACCAATTCAATCCATAGATAGAATTTTCAGATGACCTCTTTAATCTTAAACTTGGTGTGCTGGCATGTTCCTGTAAGCTCCACTCTCAGAAGGTATGCAGATCATGAGTTCAAAGTCAAAACAACAAAAAGAATTCCACAAACTCTTGGATATTAAGCCTGTATTTTTTTCCTTTGCCAGCAGTCCCAGTTATCGCATAATGGTACCATGGCTCATGCTTACAAAGCACAGCCAGGTCTGAAGAGCAGTGTCTATCACCAATGAGATGATGACCATGAAAGTATTCAATGAATCTCTTCCTTCCTTCCTTCCTTCCTTCCTTCCTTCCTTCCTTCCTTCCTTCCTTCTTTCCTTTTCTTTTCTTTTGGAGACAGGGTCCCATTGTGCAGTCACAGCTACCTAGGAACTCACAGAGATCCACCTGTTTCTGCCTCTGCCTCCACAGTGATAGGATTAAAGACATGAACTCCATACTTAGTGAATCCAGCTTCCTTTTATGGTAAGGTTTCTCCCACTAGACACATGGGTTGTGTGGTTTTCCTATCATGAAGCTGCCACTGCTGTTTTACCAACCATTTGTGGTTGGAGTTATTTTTCATTTTCTCTTTCTAAAAATTACTTTAAAATTTTTATTTTTATTTTAAAAGTGTGTCAAATATTTACAGGGTGTGAAAATCAAATCTACAAATAAGACAAATTCAATAAAATCTAGCATCTGTCTCAGTCCTCTTTCCCTCTTTTCCCAAAACACAACAATGGCTTTAAAAATTATTTCCCTGTAGGTTAGTATGTGTTTCAAAAATTAAACTATATTTTAACTCTTTGGTTGCTTGTTTATTGATACCTATGTGCACATTTATCTGTTTATCATCTATCTATCCATCCATCCATCATCTATCTACTCCTTGCTTTAGGTAAAGGTTAGTTTACTATACATACCTTATTAACTGTGAGTAGCATATAAAGATATTTCTTATCCCTTTTAAAAGCACAGCACAGGTTCTGTAGCTATACTGTAGTTTATTTGGACTGGTTTTAGCTATTTGTTACTTAGAAGAATTTTCTAATGTAAGTCTTAGGGCACAGCTTCTTTTATTTTAGTTTTCAGTCTTTTATTTTATTTAATGTGTATGTGTGTGNTTTTCCTGCATGTATACTACACATAATACTATAACATTTGTAATGTTATATGTCATTTGATATATGTCATTATATATTATGTGTATATTGTATATAATACTATATTATATATTATTAATATTGTGTTAAAATGTTTGATTTGCTGCTTGAGTTGATGGCTTGAGGTTCATAAAAAAGTATTCAATGAATTTGGCTCAGAATTAGGATTGAGTTTCCAACAAGTTCTTAAATTACTGTAAATACACTTCTGCTATTTTGTATTTATGTAAAGTGGTGTTCATGGGCCTGATGATTATAAAATTAAAATATTGATCTGAAATGTATTGAAGATGCTCTCTGTCTTGCAGAATCAAATATTCCGCAAAGATTTACTTCTTCATGTAAAAATAAACACATCCTTCTCATTAGTATGCAAATTCGCTTTCTTCAAAAGAACTATTTTAAAATAAATTTCTTTGTGATTTATTATCACCAAGTATTTGACTTGTATACCTGTTTGATAACCCTATTTAATTAGGGTCACATAAAATTTTTCAATGAAGAGGTTTTGAGTAGAAATAATCAGGAAGCTGTAGCTTACTATGTGTATCTTTTGTTATTCTCTACCAGAACAACTTTGGAGTTGATACCTAGGAATACAACTGCTGGATAAGGAACAAATGCCTGTGAAGTTTTGGAAATTATTGCCCAGTTCCTTTCCCAATGATATCCTGTTGTTTGCCACTCCCCATGGTAATATAAGAGTAGGCTCTATTTTTATGGCCAGAATCTTTCCTGCTGGATAGAGTAGCAAAAGGCATTTTCTATTATTCCTTTTCTTTCAGAACATATTGAAAAGAGAGTCATGCCTTTAGAGACACTCATGAGATACTCAAGGTGCTACAACACAGCAAAGAGCAAGAGAGATTTATAATTAGTTCTTGCTTGCCCCTGGTTAGTCCAGGAATGAAGTATTACACAGGAAAGAGTTAACCCCTCAGGAAAACAGGCTCACTCCTGTGATGTTTGCCAATTGAGCTGTTACTTCTATTTAATTCTCTCTCCAGTTAATTTGAAACCTTTGGCTCCCTCTGAATCCTGCCAGACATCAGGGTGAGTAGTGAACCTTCCTGTTTATCAGCTAACCCATCTAGCTCACACTAGACTTGGATCCTCTGCCTCCTTTGTGGCTATGCTGCAAAGGTACTTCCCACGGCAGCTAACTCCGTGAATGGCTTGGGCCTATGAGAAAAGCCCACCAACTGGAATTAGCAGTGTAGAATTCTTACTATGATTTGACACCATACTAATTCCAAGTACACATCAACAGACTTTTGCTAAGGCACAGATCTATAATACGTTAGAAATGTTTGAATGGTAGTGCATGCATGTGATTCCACTACTTAGGAGCCTGAGATAGGATGACCACTGGAGAGGCTATGTAGCTAGACCTTGCCAAGCAAAACTAACTAATCAATCAGACAAACAAACAACATAACAGAGACTTTTAATTGCAGATAAGTTGAGGAGCACTTATCTGTGGCCTCTGCTTTTATCCTGAGGCAATAGTTTTGCATAGTATATTTACAGGGTGTTGTTACATTGGGTTTAATCTTTGTTGTTGTTTATTTCTGTTGTGATAAAACAGAAATAAATAAAACCCTGACAAAATGCAACTTAATGGATAATGGATTTATTTCAACTTGTATTTCTAGGTTACACTCCATCATTGTAGGGAAGTCAAAGACCTTCAAACAGCTAGTCATATTACATCTACANTCATGAGTAGAGAGAAATGAATGCAT
Organism: Neotoma lepida; assembly: GCA_001675575.1. Classification (NCBI taxonomy): domain Eukaryota; kingdom Metazoa; phylum Chordata; class Mammalia; order Rodentia; family Cricetidae; genus Neotoma; species Neotoma lepida. The sequence goes on from LZPO01027645.1 coordinate 21,046, forward strand.
ACATACTCACTTTCTTGTGTTCAGCTCAACTGATCCACTCTTATAAAGGTCAGGATCCCTTAACTAAGGAATGGTGCTACCTATGGTAGGTGGTGTCTTTCCACACCAATAATCTAAGACATTAACTTCCATAGGCCAACCTAATGTAGACAAATCTCTCACTGAGACTCTNCAGGTAATTCTAGGTTGTGTCAAGTTGACAATTAAAACTAACCATGACAATCTTCTAATACTTCTCTCTTTGCTGGTTTGGTTCAGGGCTTCCCAAAGTAGGTCATGGTGTACTTACACAAGTTTCCTTTCTATTAATTATTATTATTATTATTATTATTATTATTATTATTATTATTTTGCAAAACTTTTCCAGGCCTTTATGTGTTAATATATGCAGTGAGTTCCTCAGAAGTAATACCTGGAAAAATGTTCAAATTTTCCAAGTCTCCAAAGCACTAAACAAAGACAGGGCCAAAACAAGCGGGCAAAACCACCCCAGAGTTTTAGACCACCATTGGTGTCTCTCCCTCTAGTCTTATTCCTTGCCTTCATAACAGCTGATTGATTCAGAGAGATGCTTAGGAATGAGATCTTAAGTATAATCATTTCTTTGTTCTGGACATTCTTTAGCATGGGCTCCATTACAGCCAGAGTTGGTAACTGTGTTACTATAGGACTTCTGTAGACGGAGCTCCCCTTTCACTTTTAGTAACTCTATTACTAGAACTCTAGATACTCAATCTTTATTTTTTAAAAGCATAATAGTTCTCTTATTTTTAATTTTAGCTTTTTTATGTTTTGCAGTACTTAGTATTTAAGCTTAGGGGCTCATTATGTATTCTGTATTCTGCCATTGGGCTACATCTCAGCTTCTCTTCTTACTTTTGAGATAGGGTCTCACTAAGTTGCCCATGCTGGCCTTGAACTTTTCATCTTCCNGCCTTAGCCTCTTGAGAGCTAGGAATACAAACATCTATCTCCAGGATGGACTAGAGTGGCATGTTTCTATAGTAGGTTTCAATGTGCTTGGTGTAGATGTAAAAAGCCTAAGTTTTGGCAGCAACCATATCTGGGCTCAGGACTAGACTGTGAGAAACATTGCTGTGGGATGTCTTTCTGTATGATGTGAATATGTTTTGCTCCCATTGGTTAATAAATAAAGCTACATAGCAGGGCAGAATGGAGCCAGTCAGGAAATCCAAGAGAGATAGAGAGAGAAGAAAGGTGGAGGAGGAGAGGCTCCGAGCTGCTGACAGGAGAAGCAAGATGTGAGAAAACAGGTAAGGCCACAAAGCCAAGTGGCAAAACAAAGATGAGTAGGAATGGGTTGAGTTGAGTTGTAAGAGCTAGCTAACAAGAAGCCTGAGCCATAGACCAAACAGTTTGTAATTAATATTAAGCCTCTGAGAGATTATTTTATAAGCTGCTACAGGCCGGGTGGGACACAGAAAAACTTCCAGCTACAAAACATGGATTCTCACTTCATATTAAGAGCGCTGGAGACCCAGAGAAGTGAAAGTGAGGGAGTGTATTTTATGATTTTGTGGAGATGGATAACAGCTCAGAGTGGCAGGTGCTGACGGAGGACAGGTTTTGTTGTTGTTGTTGTTGAGACACTGGATTACTATATAGCTCTGGCTGACTTGGTACTTGCTGTGTAGACCAGGCAGGCCATTCCCAGAGATCCATCTACTTCTGCTACCTGAGTACTGAGTATTGATGTAAGCCACCATGCCTGGATAATTTTTATTTTATTTTATTTTTGTTTTGTTTTGGATCACAGAACAGTTTATATATATATGTATGCATATATATCCCTTTCCTCATCTCCTCACTGCTTGAGTAATCAAATCAAATCTTTGTCACCTACATCTTACTTTCCAATATTTACATTTGTCCATTTCTCAACAAAGTCTGTGTGGATTCACCTTTGTTTTACATCCTGTTTATTTCAAAGTGTATGAAGCATGTGGCCTTGTCATGTCTATGGGTCGACAGTCAGTGATCTCTACTATAAACTTCTGGTTTTCTTGGTGGAAGTAGCTGGACTATCAGAGTTTGGGTGGGGAACTAATTTAACAGGCTACCAGCAGGGCCAGCATTTCCTGTTTATCCATAGCTGGGCCTAAGCTGGTTCCCAGGGTATTTATATACTGAAACCAAACCACTGGATTCATATCATACAAGGGTGACTGAGATATTTGTAGACACTGAGGGCTCTAAGCAAACTTTGCCTTGATGAGCTGAACTTCCTTGATCAGCCCCTTAATCTCCATAGCTTTTTCTGGGACTGTGTATAGATATATACTATTTTCCAAAGAGATCCNGGAGGCCTAGTCTCACTATTTCCTTCAGTCAATGTTTATTATTCTTATTTCTCATTGTTAGGACTCCATGGAAAGAGCTGAGGTCTTTGTGACTAAAGTCCTGACATTTACATATTCTAGGGGGGAAAAAAGCTCACCTCCATCCAACTGTGTTCCTTCACTTCCTTCACTGTGGCTCAGATCTTGGGGACAGCTGCTCAGTAGTTCTGCCACAAGGAATCCAGGTCCTGGGGCTGATCCTGATTGCTTGACTTAAGACATCATAGTTTTAAATGTTCCCTTTCTGATTACAGCCATTCCCTGTTTTCAAATTTAGTGGGTTGTTTGATTTTCTTCTTATTGATTTGTGAAATCTATATATTATTTATTAATCTTATGTCTTTTTTTTTACCTTATGTATTGTCTCTTCATTTTCTTATGCTGAATTCTGGACAATTAGTCTTATTTTTATGGTAGGTGTCAACTTTTTCTTATAAAATGGGTCTTTTATTTTCCTTAAGATTTTTATACTCTCAGATAAAAAACAATTTCTCCACATTTACTTTAAACTACTTTTCCATTCCACATGATCCAAATTGTATTCCATGATACAAATATGGATTTGTATTTGCAAAGCTTGTGGTAGGGATTTTATTTCTAAAAAGGGCTCATGTCTATGCTTGTTGCTAACCTATTTCTAGTAGATAATGATAATTGGAAAAATTATTGAGTATTGAAAGCCACACTTTTTTTTGAGAAATCATAATTTTGTTTTTCCTTCTGTCTTGTGTCTTTTCATTCTTTTCTTACCTTATTAGACATCTAGGGATTAAAACTCAGTCTTGAACAAAAGTGAAACTTGGGAAGTTGGAGTCCTTTTCTTGTCTCCAACCGTCTTTTGCTAGTGTGTGTGTGTGTGTGTGTGTGTGTGTGTGTGTGTGTGTGTGTGTGTGTGTTTCTTCTGAGGCAGGGTCTCATATATAGCCTGGGTTCTAGAACTTGCTCTGTAGATCAGGATGAGCTCGAATTCACAAGATTCACCTGCCCCTGCCTCCCCAGTGCTGGGATTAAAGAGGTAAACATTACACCAAGTTTGTACCAACCTTTGAGGAATATTTTCAGCACTGAGAAGGCATCTGCTGAAGTCTCTGGGTGTTAACTCTTTCTCTTTTTCCAAGGGATTTTAGAATTTATTATGGGATGAATACACAAGTTTGTGACCAACTCCATCATCTCTACCTCTTTATCTGTGTTATGTTCAGGGAAGTCCCACTCTCAAAAGGAATTCAAGAAGGCAGTCTCCACTCATGGATTTCAATAAATAGGGATTCTTCTTATTATCAAAAACATAAACATCACAGAAACTTAGTAAAATAATAAAAAGTAAATAAAAAGCAGCAAAAATTATGCCATCACCTGACAAAACTATAAACATTCTGATGTTTTCCTTCTGTTGTTTCTCTAAGAATATAAATAATGCATATATAAATATAGATATTATATATCTCACCCACATATCAGTATGATATATACATTATAGTTATGATATGGCATATATAAGGTCATAGATCTGCAGATACATTGCAAATATCTGTTGTCATTGTACTTTATTTTATGACATCATTTTAGTGATAGCATGGCTCTCNCCTTTAAATGCCTGTTTTTCATGTATCAAGAATATCAGATGCTTAATTGAATCTTCTAATGGAATAACCATTACTTTTAGATCTTTCCCCAACATTACACTGTCCTTATCTAAGCCATAAATCCAACTTTGTCATGACATTTTTTTTTTTAAATATGGAATGCCTCACAAATTTGCCTGTCATCCTTGCACAGGAGCCAAGCTAATTGTCTTAGTTAGGGTTTCTATTGCTGTGAAGAGACACCATGACCATGGAAACTCTTATAAGGAGAACATTTAATTGGGGTGGCTTTCAGAGGTTTAGTCCGTTGTCATCATCGTGGAACATGGCAGCATGCAGACAGACATGTGCTGGAGAAGGAAGTGAAAGTTCTACATCTTGATCCACAGACAACATAAAATGAACTGTGTCACAGGGTATAGCTTGAGCATAGAAGACCTCAAAGCCCACCTCCACAGTGACACACTTTCTCCAACAAGGCCACACCTCCTAATAGTGCCACTCCCTTTGGGGGCCATTTTCTTTTACCGTACTAATCTTCTCCGTATTGTTCTAATTTTAGTGTTTAAGGATGTGTGCTGCTGAAGAGAGCATGGCATTTCTTTTATATGCCTTTTTTTGAGACAGGATCTCTGTCTTCCAAGTGCTGGNAGTAAAGGCATGTACTATTTCACCTGATTTTTATATGCTTCTTGAATCATTTTGTCCATATATTGTTTTGAAGGCTCATAGCTGTGTTCATATGAAATTTCATTGGATTGGCTCTATTATTAAAGTATACTGTGCTCATAAATTGAGTAGAAAATATGCCCTCTTTTTAAATATTCCAAAAACTTTTCTGCAAATTTGCAGTGACTGTTTTTTTGAAAGTCTTGCAGAGCATACTTTAAAACTTTGGGCTGGTCTTTCTTGTAGAAGGAAGTTTTAGAGTTTATAAGGAATACAACTTTTGTTGGTCTTCAAAATAAACTCTGGGGCTGGAGTGATGGTTCAGTGGTTAAGAATATATTCTGCTCTTCCAGAGGATCCCAGGTTATCTCCCAACACCCATGTTGGACAGTTCACAACTTCCTATAACTTCAGCACCAGGGGACCGGACACCCTCACCGAGCATCTAAAGTATCCTGGACTCACTTGCACGTGACTATACACAGATAAACACATACACAATTAAAAATAACAATCATTTTAAAGGCCTTTGATGTACTAATTAAATCTGTGCTATTAAATTAGAATACCACAGACTAGGAAAATTATAACAAACAGAAATCTATCAGCTCAGAATTCCAGAGGCTGGGAAGGGCTACTTCTGGCAAGGGGTATCTTACTGTGCCATCCTGTCATGTAAGGCTGAAGGGTGTAAACTGATAAACAAACAAACAAACAAAAACCTCATTCCTCCCCATAGTTGTATTCATTCATTCATGAAGTCAGAGGCCTTCTGACTTAAATACCCCACAAAAAGGCCTAACCTCTCAGTACCATGTAATGACAATCAAGTTTCCAGTATGTTTGAAAAAAAATTTTGAACCATAGAATTTGATAAATGGCACTTTTCTAGGAATTGTCACATTTAATCTAAATTTAAAATTTTTTTCATATGAAAGAAAGTATTTAATTGGGGACTAGCTTACAGTTTTAGAGTATTAATTCATTTATCATTATGGTGGGAAGCATGGCCACAGGCATAGTCCTAGAGCAGCAGTTGAGAGCTACATCCTGATCAGCAGGCGAGAGCACAACATTGGGCCTGGCTTGGGCTTTTGAAACCTAAAAATCGACCCTCAGTGAAACACTTCCTCCAACAAGACCACAACTACCCCAACAAAGCCACACCTGCTAATTCTGCTAATCCTTTCTCTTTTTAAAATGTTTTTTATTATTGTGAACAATTTTAAAATTTAGATATATTTTGATCATATTCTTCCCTTCCCCCAAGTCCTTCCAGATCACCTCCTCCTGCCTATCCACTCAACTTTAAGTTCTTTCTCATAAAACTAGAAAATGAAATATATCAGCACAAAAACAAAAACCCTATAACTAAATAAAAACACACACAAAAAAACTGTGCAGTCCATTATTTGTTGGTAACTACTTCTGGACATGAGACCTATCCTGGAATGGCCAAGACTATAGGTTGCTCTCCACAAACTAAGAGCAAAGCCCCATTGCTTTGCTACACACAACTCATTGAACATGGAAATGTTGAGCTGGTGCCTACACATAGCCTTTGCTTCTCTATCCACTGTCTTTGGTATGGGAAGGTACAGGAAGGTACCTTAACCACAAATCCTATATTGACAATGGGCTACTACCTGTGGGCTGTGCTAAGGCAATGGTGGCACAAAGCTTGTGGGAGTAACCAACCAATAACAGATCTGACTTAAATTTAAATTTATTGGTGAATTTCTTCACATGTTCTTTTGGAAATAAAATCTAAGGGCTGGAGAGATGGCTCAGCAGTAAGAGTGTCTACTGCTTTTGCTGAGGACCTGGGTTTGGTTCTAGAGTTACACGTTTTCTAGTTGTGCTTTTCCAATGGTATTTATTGTTTTTTTTTTCCAGGTAGAAGAAATATATTGAACTATATATGATAGTAGGTATATATTTTCACATAGTTTTAAACAAATATCAATTTAAATATCTTAAGATATTTTAGTAATATATGCACAATTTACATTTTTGCATTATCTTGGCAACTTGACCAAGATTCTGTCCCATTCACTGACACAGCTCACATCTAATGCCCATAGTGTCCTTTGCAGTAGGCATAATTCTAAAATATGCCAGCCCCAAGATTTCCACTCCACTCCCTGTATACACCCCACATATACCCTGGGGCAGTAAATTTACTAGATTTAACCCAAGACTGTGTGGTGTCACAAATACCTTAAGAAAGCGCCAGGATCTGTGTGGCTGAACATATCGCCTGAGACTGTTTAAAGCAGAGAGTTCACCAGCTGCACCAAAAAGCCAAAGCCAGATAGTGATAGAGCAGGAAGAGAGAACGGCTGTACAGAGGGGCTCTGTTCAGACCGAGGGGCCCCAGGGCTAACCTGAGAGTGGTTGGAGAGTGGAACATGGTCCTTGGTTAGCAGATGACAACTCAGGCCTGTATCAGAAAGAAAGAAATTGTGTCAATAATTCAGTGCTGCTCAAAGCCAATCTGTCCCCAGTCATGTCTCCATGTGAGGATGCCACCCACCATCATTGCTCTATCACTCAGATGCCCACCTTTGTAGAACACCAGACTCCACCTATGCCCGCTGTAAGATAATAAACTGCTGTTTGTAAGCCTGACATTGTGATAATTCGTTATGCTTTTTGTGGTAACATCTTGTTATGATTACAGTCATGTCAATCTACATTTGTTAACTTATTTCTACCCCTTTATTTTCAGACTTCCTATATTTAATTTAAAAATATAATTAATAATATTTAAATAAAGTTCAGCTCATTAATATTAAAATAATTAAAAATATTTACCATATTTTGGGTATTATTTAAAAGAAGTTTAATAATAAGAATATTACTGAATTTTAAAAATTGAAATTGAAAAATCTCTGATTTAATTTAAATATGTTGTCCAAATACTCTTATTATAGTTACTAATGTATTTGAACTCAAATCTACCATCCTTTTTCCTGTGCTGTCCTCTCCCTGCCTTTAGAAAGTGGGTTTCATGTCTTCTTCTTGAAGTTGAGTAGTCCCCTTTTTATTGGCTTGGTTGTTACACACTCTATTCTATTAGTGGTTCCCTTGAAATTTTACTATGCACATTTCATAGAATAAAGAGAATTACCATGAATCAGCACTGCACATTTTGTGTGTGAAACCAAAAGCATTTTCCCACGCTGTCTAAATTTAGTAAACACACAGCACAAATGAGAGTTTCCTAGTGACCTTTGCCTTCTACCTCCCTTCTCTGACAGAAAGAGGAGAACTGTCCTCCTATCTCTCTAGCAGGTGCCCTTGTAGGAAATAGGGGTTAGACTCCTGAACATGTACCTTGTTTTGACCTTGGGAGAGTTCCCACTCTCTGATTTTTACTCAATATTGAAACTTAGCTCATTAGGATTAGTGTGAGGAGTACATAAGAATATGACTATTATATATGCAATATATGTATACATATAAGCACATTAGGTAAATGCCTAGTGTGCAACAAAATCATTTTTTCTACTCATGAAATATCAATTTTATTCTTATATCACAATTTTCTTTGCTTAAAAAACTCATTTCTCAAGGATTCGTGCCTATACATATGCATAACATGCCTTAGTTGGCTTTAATTATGAACTTGACACAGCCTTGAATCATGTAAAAGCTTCGTTGAGGTATTATACAGATCAGATGGACCTGTGGGCATGTCTGGAACAGGGTGAGTGTCCTAGTTTTCTTTATATTGTTGTGATAAAGAAAAAGACCCAAAGCCACTAAGGGTGCAAAGGGTTTATTTCATCTTACAGCTTGGAGTCCATTATTGAGGACCACCAACACAGGAATTCAAGGAGGGAATCCAGAGGCAGAAACTGAAGCAAAGGTTGTGGAGGAATGCTGTTTACAGGCTTGCTCCCTATAGATTGCTCAACCTGCTTTCATATACACTACATTAATCATTAATCAAGAAAATGCCCCCACAGTCTTGAATATAGGCCAATCTGATGGAGGCATTTTCTCAATTGAGGTTCCCTCTTCCCAGATGACTCTGGTATATGCCAAACTGACAAACAAACTAACTAATTAACTAACTAACTAACTAACTAACTAACTAACCAACACAGTAGTATTGTCTTTATTACTAATTGATTTAGGAGATCCCAGTCCACTGTAGGGGGCACCACCCCTAGATAAGGTGGTCCTGGCCTGTATAAGAAAGACAGCTGAGCATGAGCCAGTAAGCAGTGTTCCCCAATGGTTTCTGCTTCAAGTTCCTGCCCTGACTTCCCTCAGTGATGGACTATGACCTGGAAGTATAAACTAAATAAAACTTTTCCTCCCCTAGGTAGCTTTCCATGAGCATGTTTTATCATACCAAAAGAAAAGTGGAACACATATGTGTATGTGTGTGTGTGTGTGTGTGTGTGTGTGTGTGTGTGCATGAATATGTCTCTGTTCACATTATATTCCATTTGTCTCACTGAATTGCATTATCAAATTAGATAATCATCCACATTCTGCACAAGGTCTAAGGCAAAGGTTCTCAGTCACGTGCAAGTGGTCCCTAGGGAACATCATTCTTTGTGTTTTCACNTGCTCTTAAACATAACATACCATGGAATGAAGAAGTGCCAATAAATGATAACCTTGAAGAAAATATTTTCACTGTTAACATCCAAGAAGGACAGGACAACTTCAGTAAGCTTCTACAAATCAAATACCATGCAATTTTTAAACTATNTATTTGGACTTCAGTAAGCACCAAATGGAGAGCAGAACTCCAAACAGGCTTTCAAAAGGGTTTATGGGACTTGAGCAGCTTTTCTAAATTTGACCATGGACGCTTATACCTTTTAATTTAGTGGATTTGAAATGCTTGGCTTCAAGTAGCATGTTGTAAGAAGGTTATTTCTGGACTTTCTCTGTGTGTAAAGTATAAAATTAGCATCCCTCTTTGGCAATTGAACTTCCTTGTTTCAGCGCCAACCCAACTCATCAGATTGTTATAGACACAGACTAATTAAATGTCCGTCTGCTTTAATGTTAAACACTATGTTAGCATTGATACCTAGAGGTCAAGTTTAAATGGCATGAGCCCAGTAATAATCTGCACTGTTAGAACCACATTGGATCATGTGAGGTTTAAAAAAGAACAGCCCAGAATTATTGCTTTATGATCACAGTGAAGACACAGCACCACGCCATTACCTGATCTTTAGAGTCAACTGTCACATGAAAAGTAGGAAGTCTGCCTAAAGATGTCTCAGACCTTTGTGGCTGTTCTCTTCTGAAACTGAGCAGCTGCAAGGGAAGTAAAAAATGGTTGAGTTTCCACCTGTAAAATATACCCTACCCTTGTCAAGGTAGATAGGACCCGCAGTGCAAGGGAAAGTGTGGCACTGCTCAAAAACATGCAAGTCACCCTTAAGCTCTGCAAAGGGACTGAGCCAATGGTCACTGCCAGGGGAAGGCAGGCAGGTCCTTTGAAGATGGAGAAACATGTCAAAGACCATGCGGTTTTCATTTTCAAGGAGCTGGGGATGTCATAATCAAGAATCACAAATCAGGTTGTCTGTGGGAGCAGACAATCCCTATAATAGTTTCCACTGTGTTCAGAAGTTCCACTAAAATAAGAAAACAGAATCCTTCTACTGACCCTCATGAAAGTGAGTCACCAGGGGCATGTGGAGGAGAGGCCCTCATGGACAGGATACTTGGTTGGGTTTCAAGAATCTTTTCTGCCAGACATTTTGAGTTATGAGTTGTGTTAGTCTTCTCAATGGCCTTGTGAGGTGATGCCATTTCACAGGAAATATGAGGTTTAGGACATCTTTAAGAAAGCCACAGCAGGTCTATCATGTCAGACCAGCTTACCAGATGTTGTGTCAGTGAATTAGAAAANAGTATTTGATTCAGTTCAGACATGGGTCACAGGGAGGCTGTGTGACTCTCCCATTGGCAGTTAGAAAGGGCAGCTGAGTAATGATTCTCCTCATTGTTGAAAGGGAATGGTTGGGTCAGAGTTGGAGCCCAAGCCCAACAGACCAAGCTTTATTGCCTTTATATGACTTCCCCATTGAAAAGTCTGTTCTGCCTCCCTCTCACCTAAGATCCAGTCCCCAAAGGGTACTAGTGTAGACTCTAAAGCTATGGTGGGACTGTCACTCAGACAGCTGGGCCTGGAGAGCTTTCTCCTCTAGAAGATAGGCTGCCTGCTGTTGTGGGCCACTGTCCCTGCTGGTAGCTTAGTGCCATAACAGACTGGTATGGTACCTACACAGCCTGACTTTGGAGTTGGTAGCCCAGGTGCCTATGTGTGACCCATAGAGTGATTTTGGCCTCATCCTGTCTTTGTTGCTATTGCCGTGGTTACCAATTGGTATCCAAGCTTTGATTTCAGCCTTAATGAGGGGCAATGCCTACCTTAAACATTTGACAGGGATTCTGGGGTTCTTTATTTTCATTGCTCTTTCTTCAGGGACAGCCTGTCTTCCAGGAAACTGGTGTAGAGGCTTGAATGAGACTGCCCCTGTGGTAGTTTAGAATGTAATTGGCCCCCATAGGGAGTGGCACTATTAGGAGGTGTGGCTTTGTTGGAGTAGGTATGGCCCTGTTGGAGGAAATGTGTCACTATGGGAGTGGGCTTTGAGGTCTCTTTTGCTTAAGCTTCACTCAATGTCAGTCGACTTCCTGTTGCCTGCAAGATGTAGCACTCTCAGCTCCAGTGCCATATCTGCCTACATGCCACCATGCTCCCTGTCATGATGATAATGGACTGACTCTCTGAAACTGTAAGTGAGCCTCTTCAATTAAATGTTTTCCTTATAAGAGTTGCTGTGATCATGGTGTCTCTTCACAGCAATAAAACCCAAACTAAGATAGCTTCCATAAGCACATATGTTTGAATACTTGTTGGTAGTGTTTGGGAAAGATGGGGAAGTGTGGTCTTGTTAAAGAAGGCATGTCATTGGGTCAGGTTTGAGGTTTCAAAGGATTTATGCCAGTGTTCCTTCTATGACTCCTGCTTATGGATTAAGATATAGCTCCCAGCTTGAAACAATAATCTATTTAATCTTTATCAATAAAAAATCGAGAGTCAAATATCGGGGTAAGAACCTGAAAGATTAGAGAAGCAGGGAGCAGCAGCCAAAAGCTTCCTACCTCTACTGTTCCTCTGCAAAATCCTGTCTCAGCCCCATCTTACTACTTCCTGTCTCCCCTCTATCTACAGTCCTCCAAACCTCTATGGTTAATTTTGGTCAGCTAGTAGCTAACTTTGCTCTCTGACTCCAAGCAAGCTTTATTTGTCAGAACACAATCAAAATATCACACAACATTTCCCCATTTTTTGTCTAAATAAAAAGGAAAGGTTTTAACTAACATAATAAAACTATATACAATAAGTACAATAACAATATACAAATATATACAGGCAAGAATTACATTAACAATGTCTTGTCCATTTGCATTTGACAAATTCAGAAAAATTACTCCATTTTCTATCCTATCTTGGTGAGTCCAAAATGTTGTACTTAATTTACTTTCTATCCTAAACTTGTATTACCAACCCAAAACTATCTTTTTATGTCTTTCAACCTTATACACTTTATACCTCTTTTGTGAGTTTCTTTTCTGAATTTGGTAACAAGGAAACTATAACTATCTAGTCTTCAACTCCATCAGCGACCTGAGAAGGAAATAATATTACCTGAGTAAATAGGAAATGCAGAGTAAACAACTTTCAAAATTAAGAAATAACAGAAATAGCTGACTGCCTGGACAGTCACCCAAGGTTCCTCTGTAATGTTGAGGTATCCATTTTTGGTCTACTGGCCTAGAATATCTAACAGACTTTTTTGTGAAGCAGGATTTTTGAAGGATTGTCCCACTTTGTCTTGGCAAAGTTCAGCAGTCACTTTCTTTTGTGTCCTACTTGTCCCATTTGGACAGCATACTGTCAACAGTCGAGGCAAGGACAATTTCTTGCCCCGTGGTTAACTTTTGCTGCAAAGAAAGTAAACTCCAAATGGAGTTTCCTAGATGCCCATCATCTTCTCTGAAGTAGATTAGTGCTTCCAGGAGCAGACATGTTTCATTGTCATTAAAAAAATAGACCCTTATGTTATTTAAACATCTTAAATGCCATATTCTGTAGATCTCTGAAGTGTTCGAAAACCACCTGTCTATCTAAAACATATCTCTGTTTGATCTTGAAAACATACCTAACATGACTACAAGTTTGATTGTAATAGGTGACTAACTATTAACCTGTATTTCTTTATTATCCTAAATAGTTTGCAATAATAACTTTATAGGACTAGAAATTTACATTACATTGTTAAATGAGCTGTATAGGTACAATACCTTAAACAAGAGTAGAAATGTATGTACAGTAGGTTCTAGCAAAAATAACCTTAAATTTGTATCAATATACAAAAATACCTTAAACAAGAGTAGAAACATATATACAGTACAACAAAAATAACCTCAAATGTGTATCAATATACAAAAATNGATACCAATGTAAAATATTGAAGACTAATAGTTGCTTTTTTGGTTTAAAAGTAGATTCAATAATCTACTCTTTTATCCTATCATTTCTATACCCATCCCCATTTTCTTTTCAGAACAAGATCCCTAAAGCTAATCTCCTTTGTTCAGCTTTTTTCCTGACCATTACCAATAACAACTTGTAATCAACCTCCCTAAATGATGACAAATATCCATAACTCATGGAATGACAAAAAGTGGCCTATCCCACCTCTTGGGAATGTGGGCATCATGTTCTTAAAATTACTTCCTGTTGTCTGGGGGTGACAGCATCTTTAGGGGATCCTGAAAAAATATTGGGATAATGGTCAAGTCCTGGGAGACTTTGAATTTTGGCGAATAGTTGAACCTCTACATACTTCAATGTTTCATCTATCTAATGGAGATGGTAAGGACACCTACTTTATCAGATGTTTGTGAGGACTGAGGGAGTGAAAGCATGAGAGGGGCTTAGAAAAGGTTTTGATTAGTAGTCTATAGTGTTTGTTTACCAACAGAATGTGATCAGTGTATTCCCACAGTCTATTGTAAAAGAGAATGAATAAGCTGTATAACTCAACTAGAGACTAGGATGAGCAGACAAAATGTCACCCGTGTTATAGGAGACAAAGACCAGGTTGTTCCATGCACCTCCACTAAGGTGGTCTGCATACTGAGCATTGGTTGGCAAGGCCTTCAGTAAAGAATCCATGCTTTGTCTGAGAACATGGCTCTCTTCTCACTGCTCTAGGTGTCAACACCCCTAAGATGCTGTAGAAGAAAAGACTGAGAAGAGAACCTTTGAAAAATGGAAGATTGTCCAATGTTGGGTTTCTTATTAATTTTGTTGAGTGTCAAACATAGCACTAATTAGATTTATTTAAACCAAAACCAATGGTCTATGACCCTTGTTTGCACTCAAGTCTACCAGTTCTATCAAACTGTCATTCTTTGATCAAACTGCTTTGTATGAGGGCTGTGGGCACTTGGGGCATTTTCACAGTGGCTGTAGAACTTCATGACAAATTGCAAGAAGTAGGAAAATCCAAACAACATGGTAACATCTATTACACACCAAAGTTTGCTGTTCAGGTGATATAAAGTGTATGGGGATAGCCACACCTAGAATCTTTAGGGTGAATCTTCATAAAGGCTGGGTCACTTAGGTGACCTCCGATAGGATACTTCTATATCTTGAAATCCCTGAATTCAGTTGTGCTATCCAATGTGGAGGCAGGTGGTTAAGTTCAGCCTTGCCTGACAGTGACAGGGATATGACCTTCTAGGAAGCCCTTGGAAAACCAGGGTAGCTCAGTACTTAGACACAATGGACTGAAGTCTGAAATAAGTTTGCTTTTTCTTAGGCTATCAATAGCACTTAAGTTAATTAAAATTATTTTATAGACATCTATTTTCTATAAGGATTGACCATACAGTGTAGCTATAATTAATAACTAATAATCCCAATGCACTTGTGATCACTGTGGCATGAGATGTAAAGCCAGTCAGCTATTCTTTTGCTCAGGCTATGTCTGTTCTCCTCAGAGAGTGCCTGATGTAGACTTTTGGGGGCTGCAGGTGGGCGAGAATAATACATGCTGTGGGGATATTTTGTATATGCTCTAACAAATAAAGCTTGTCTGAAAGTCAAAGGACAGAGCCAGCCATAGAGTTAGCCATAGGCAGAGGGGTGGCACACATCTTTAATCAGGAGCAGAGGCAGACAGATCTCTATGAGTTCAAGGCCACTCTGGACTACACGAGATTAATCCAGTCTAAATGGGAAACAGAGTCAGGTGGTGACGGCTCACATCTTTAATCCCAGTAGTTGGGAGTCACATGCCTTTAATCCCAGCACTAGGAAGGTTAAGACAGGAAATAATATGGCTGGGCAGAGAAAGGCATATAAGGCAGAGGAGACAGAAACTCACCCCTTTTGGCTGAGGACTCAGGAGCATTCATTCAGTCTGAGGATTTGTGGAGACAGGATCTTCCCCTTTCAGCTGAGGAGTTGTCGAGGTGAGAAGTGGCTGAGGCTTGTTTCCTCTGATCTTCCAGCATGTACCCCAATATCTAGCTCCTGCTTTTAATTAAGACCAATTAGGATTTCTGCTACAATGTGCTGTCGAATTCTGTGGTCTCTGCTTTGGATACATACACACTAATGAATCTGAGTTAGAGCCTGGCTGGGGTGGAGGGCTGGGCATTTGTGGTGGGCCACCAGGACCTGTGTCATCAGGAGATGGTAGAGTTTTCTGCAGATCTTTGTGGTGCCAAGAGACAAAGGCTCATAGGGAAGGTGCCTTTAGATACAGAGTGCTTGATTACTTGAGGCCAATCCAGCTCTCCCAAAATCCACTTGGAGCTGAGCCCTACACGACAGGGACCATAAGGAAAACCAAACACCATTTTTATGGAAATTTCTGCTATACTGTTCAAAGGACTTCTCAGAAATGTTTTCTCTTCCCTGCAACAGTGGAGGGAATTGATGGATCAGGACGAGGTTTGCTAAGTGAAAGAGTGTGGTTCCTGTTCACTATNATGGGGGAGCCTTTGCTTCTTTCTATGATTAAAAATGTTCAGTAATGGAGAGAGTCTGGTGAAGACTAAAGGAGATTCCGCTGAGTCTGCTCATGCTGGGGACCATGGGGATCAGGGTCACTTGATTATGCCCCTTCTGCAGAGCTCATAGACTGAATAGTCTTCTAGGGCTTGTTAGTTGATGCAGACATCTTTGCATCTGGTCCAAGTAAAGGATGGTCCATGACCTTAGGGAACATGTACACACTGCACTGTCCTTCTAGACTGATAGAAATATTTTCTTTCCCTTCTACCCAGATTTCAATTCTTCTCCACCTTTCTCTCTTTCTTTTTCCTTCAAAAGTGGGAAGTTTGGTTCACAGCTGGCTCACGTTTAGAAGTGTTCTTATTAGAGTAATAAACCCTTCCAGAAGAGTGGCAAAGGAACAACTGCTGCTTGCATGTGGACTTGAAGCTGATCACCTATGCTGCTCCAGGCATGGGATTGTGCTGCCATCGAACCCTGACTTGATTTACCATCGTAACCAGCCAAAGCATGGAAACCAGAAACCAAAGGCTTTATTATGGAAGATTNGCACACAGCACCACGTGGATTAAAGAGGTCTGATGGAGCATAGAGTCAGAAGCCTTTACCATGGAGACCTTCTAGGACTCTGAGATTCAACTCACACATATTCCTTGATTGCTGGTCTTCTAAAAATCCAGTGAACACCTCTCTTTCTAATGATTTTCCAATATATTTATTTGTCTATAGGCTACTGCCTAGGAGTTCTTGAGACCTTCCACGTATTAGAGCTGTTGAGTTTAGACACCCCTTATAGAACACACCAACGTATTGCTGAACACGTGACAATTGTCCTACTTATCTGATATAATCTGATTTAATCTAGTTGAACCAAAAAAGAAAAAAAAATCTACTTGGCTCCGGACTTCGAAGGAACTCACATCCCTCTCTAACTACAAAGCTTGCTGCTTAATTGTACAAATACTTGTGGGTTTGGCACGAGTGAGTGCCAATTTGTTGTTTAATATTAAGCTGGAAAACAGGCCCTCGGTGCACGTGATGGGTTAGATTCTTGGGAGAAGCCGAGGCGCTGCAGGCAGGACTCCACAAGTAGATGCTTGCTTCAGTTCTGAAAGGAAATATTTCTGGTGGTTATCAGGTACATGGAAGAGGCAATAAGTAAAACAGGCACACACTTACCCTGGGGTTAACAGGGATTTTTTTTTCTCCATATAGATGTGATTCCTGATCTCTGAATTTGATTTGACTTTGGAAACTTTAGTTTGAGGATTATAAGGAAGGAAATGAAGGAATCATGTTTCTGCCTAAGTATGGGAACATTCAACTATGAGGAACCATCATACAATTAAAAATCACAAACATGCCTTCCACTCCATGTCTCTGAAAGGGGTGTGCTGTCCTGTCAGCAAGATGGACTGCTTTATGACGGCTTCACTCAGGAGACCCTCCGGTGAAAGTTTTATTGGTCTGGAGATTTATTTTTTTTGAGTTACAAGTGCTGTTCTCTGAGGTAGCACCTCTCAGACTTTAATGAATAAAGGAATCCCCCAGAAGATTCTTGTTAAAATGTGGGTTCTGATTTAGCAGGTTTGGGGGGGCTCCTGAGTCTGTGTTTCTGATAAGCCCTAATGGAGTCCAGGGCTTCTGGGCCTTTTTTGAACAAGGGCCTAAAGTCCTGGTTTGGGGCCCTGAGAGATGACTCAGTGGT
>LZPO01027645.1:38546-60592 GCA_001675575.1 Neotoma lepida
CACACACACACACACACAGAAGATCTGAGTTTGGTTCCCAGCACCCACCAGGTGTCTCACACACAGTTGCCAGAAACTCAGCTCCAGGGTGGATGCAGCAGCACCTGCACTCACATGCTCATAATGCGCACGCGCGCACACACACACAGGATTAAAACTAAAACAATAAAGTCTGGTTTCATAGTTTTACATTGGAATTGGAATCAGCATTGGGCCTTTTCTTATCCTCAGGTTTGGGGAAGAGCCCAGGATTTTGAACATGCTAGGCAAATGCTTTTCTACTGGGCTGTATCCCCAGCCTCACTAGTGGTCTTTTTAAAAACTTCCCCAAAATGAATTATTTCCACGTGCAGCCACATGTGAGAATCATACTGGTCAAAGCAGCCAATTTTCAGACCAACTCTGAACCTGGGGAGTTGGAGATTAAATAAATGTACTGAGGTGCATAGCCCAACACTTGTCACGTGGGGATCCTTCCGTAAGCTTGACTGTAATGGCTACTTCGGCTGGTCCAGGTGATCTTGCCCAAGGCTCAAACAGCACCAGCCCACAGTCATCAAGATGAATGGCAGGGTGGGAGATACCAGTCCTTTTTAGCTGTAAAGTAGGGACCTCAGAGACAGCTGTGAAGCTGTGGGCCACAGCCTCTGATAATGCTTGGAGCTTGAGAAGAAACCTTGAAAAGGTGATTCAAACTGGAGGGAACAGCAGGCAGTTCCCTGAAAAAATTAAAGATAGGGGCTGGCCCNGTTGGTAGGAAAATGCTTGCTATGAAAACAGTGATGACCCAGCTTTGATCTCAAGAACACACATTAGCAAAAAGCTGGGCATGGTTGCTTGCTGGAGAAGTGCTCCCAGCACTGGAGAAACAGAAGGTGGATCCGGGGCTATGCAGTTAGCTAGCCTAGCCTACCAGGTGAGTTTCAGGCCTGTGAGAAATCTCATCTCAAAAATATTATTTTCATAAGCTCCTGAAGAGTGATATCTGGGTCAGTCTCTGGCTTCCACACTCATCTGCAGAACACACACACATATTCACATACAAACACACACAGACACATGTATACAAACACACTTATTCTCTCTCTCCCTGTCCTCCCTCTCTCCCTTTCTCTATCTCTCTCTCTCTTACACACACACACACACACACACACACACACACACACACACACACACACACACACACATTTAAAACAGGAGGAGTCAGGCAATAGTCCCAGCTTGGGAGGCTGAGGCAGGAGTGTTAGACAAGCTTCTCCACACAGTGAAACCCTAGCTCAAACAAAACAACAGCAAACCTTGAGGACTCGGGGTGTAGCTCAGTGGTAGAGCTTGCCTCCCACAAGGCTCTCAGTGAAACCCCAGCACCACAAATAAATAAAGAATAGAATTGCCACATGATTCAACAACTCTCTTCTGGGGATAGACTCAGGAGAACCAAAAGCAGGGTCTCAATGGGATGTTTGCACACTCATGTTCATAGCAGTGTCACCATAGCCATGTNGAGGCCACCCACGTGTGCCTACATAGATGAATAACACAAGAACAATAGGTTAATATACAGCTCTATAAAAGAAGCAAATTCTGTCACAGAGTACAACATGGCTGAACCCAGAGAACATTGTGTCAAGTAAAATAAACCAGACATAGGAGGACAGATATGAATGACTAGAATTATGTGAGATGCCTGATAGAGCAGTCAGTCCGTATAAATAGTGTAGAAAATGCTGGGCTCCAGTGGCTGGAGAGGGGCAGGAAGTTCTTGTTTAAGAGCATAGAGTTTTAGATTTAACAAGACTGAAGCACTCTAGAATTTGGTTGCATGACAATGTGACATTCAGAAAGATTAAAATTGGTAAATTTTTTGTGGTGTATGTTTTACAACATTTCAGAAATAATTGGCTGCTATGTGGTGGTGCTGTTTAGGGAGGTTATGGAACCCTTAGGAGATACAACTTTGCTGGAGGAAGTACATCACTGGGGAGGGGCGTTTCGAGGGTGTATAGTCTCACCCCACTTTCTACTTGCTGTTTCTACTCTGTGTGGACGTCATGTGATTGGCAGGTTCCTGCTCCTGCAGTTGTGCTGAGACTTTCCTGCCATGAACTCTAACCTTCTGGAACCATAAGCCACAACAAATCCATCCTTCCTTAGTTGCTTTTGGCCATGGTGCTTTATCATGACTACAGAAAAGTAAGTAGTACACAGTACCTGTCTTTCTGCATTTCAGAAATCTGCAAAGTCATGTGTCCATGAAAAAGGTATCTGGGAGGATATTTGGCTACTGAGTGACAACTGTATCAACAGAATAGTTGAGAGTGTATGATGTGTCACTTTGCTAATCATTTTATATTTAATTATTTACACTCTAACCCTCTACGTCAGGCTTAAAAAGCTATCCTGTTTGGAAGAGGAAACTGAGGTGAAAGAGGCTGACTTAGTCAGGGTGACTGTCGCTGTGATGACACATGACCAAACGCAACTTGGGGAAAAAATGGTTTATTTCACTCACAGTTTCATGTAACAGTTCATCATCAAAAGCAGTGAGGGCAGGAACTCAAGCAGGGCAGGAATCTAGAGGCAGGAGCTGATGCAGGGGCCATGGAGGGGAGCTGCTTACTGGCTTGTTCCCCATGGCTTGTTCAACCTGCTTACTTATAGAACCCAAGACCATCATCCCAGGGGTGGCACCACCCACAATGGGCTTGGCCCTTCCCCATCATCACTAATTAAGAAAATGCCTTATAGCCAGTTCTTATGGAGGCATTTTATCAATTGGAGTTCCTTCCTTTCAGATAACTCTTTCTTATGTAAGTTGACATAAAACTAGCCAGCACAGAGGCTAAAGGTTCATATAAGAGTAAGAACTGAGATTCAAATCCAAATTAAAATTCTGCTCTTAATTCATCCTGCCATACAGGATTAGTTAATAACCAGTTACTTTTCAGTTTTAAAAGCTCATATTATATTGATGAGAGTATGAAACCCATGTAGATACACACACATGAGAGACAGACAGAGAGAGAGAGAGAGAGAGAGAGAGAGAGAGAGAGAGAGAGACCACAGGAAAAAAATTGGTGGCTATAGTAGTTGGATATTTGGAAAAATAAATGTCTTTCTATAGAAGAAAGGGGTTGGTTTGCCAGAAGTCTTTAAACCTTCTGACCTCATAAAAGTTCCTAGAAAGTCTTTATAGTCAGAAGGAAAATAGCCAGATGATGGTCATTCCTGGGAAGATTAGTATCCTCCTAGCTTTGACTTATGTCATCACACCACTTAAGGACTGAATGCAAATTTGAAAGTTAAAAAGAATACTTTATTTAAAGGTAAAGGCTGTATTAGTCAGGGCTCTCCCAAGGAAAAGGACTGATATGATAAAGGTATGTTAAAGGGGATTGTGGTGGCTTGAATGAAAACGGCCTCCAAAGGCTCATAGGGAGTAGCATTATTTGAAAGGATTAGGACCTGTGGCCTTGTTGGAGGAAGTGTGTCACTGGAGGTGGGCTTTGAGGTTTTAGGAGCTCAAGGCAGGCCCAATGGCTTCTCACTCTCGTTTTGCTGCCTGTTGATCCAGATGTAGAACTATCAGCTACCTTTCCAGCACCATGTCTGCTTGCACACTGCCATGCATCTCACCATGATGATAATGGACTAAACCTCTGAAACTGTAAGGGAGCCACCCTCAATTCAATGTTTTCCTTCATAAGAGTTGCTGTGGTCATGATGTGTCATCACAGCAATAGAAACCCTAACCAAGACAGAAGTTGGTACCAAGGTCTAGGGTATTGCTGTGATTGGCCTAACTGAGTTTTTGTTTGGAGGAATATGGTCTTTGGGACTTTGGACTCGAAAAGCAACTGGACACTTTAAGTGGAGCTTAATGGGTCATACTTGCAGGAGCATGGAGGACAGCGGAATTCAGGGTAATTTGTATTGTGGAGGGCTGACTCAAGGGATTTTGGAGGAGAAAAAATATTAGTATATGGCCTAGAGATCATTCTTATGACATTTTGGTGAAGAATGTGGCAGCTTTCTGTCCTTGTTCAAAAAAATTTGCCTAAGACTAATTTGAAGTTATANATTAACAGCTTTGGCAGAGGAGAGTNCTAGACAGCCTAGTATTGATTGTGTTGCTTGGTTATCAGTGCCCATACTTATACAGATCTATAATGAAAAAGAGCAAGCTGAGCATGAAAAAAAATACAAAATGTACAGTTTGAGGAAAAAAGGGAATCAGGAAGTGTAAACAGATTGAAGAAAAGCCTGATGCTAAGTGGCATAAAGGAAGTAATGACCTCAGAGCAAGATCCCACCCAGCTAAGCTTCCAACTTATAAAACGATTAAAGAAAAGTGAAAAGGAATTAAAGAAAACCTTAGGGTCAGGCACAGTGGTGCACAGCTTTAATCCCAGCACTTGGAAGGCAAATGCAGGTGGATCTCTGAGTTTAAGGTCAACCTGATCTACAAGCTTAGGCAGTGAAGGAAACCATGGAGAAGAGAAAGNTGGTGAAAATGTGTTTGAACAAGGGGGCCCAGCAAGCAGCCGATTAAGATTCTGAGGAACAGATGCAGCAAACGGGATGGCTGAAGGATCAGGAGTCATGTGACTTGTGGGGTTTGGGGAGGTAAGGGTTGTGTTTTGTTTTTTGTTTTTTTAATCCTATGTGACAATTCCAAACCTATACTATTATCCTCTGAGGATAAATAGATTCCTCAACCCTGGGTTCATTTGTATGCTGTGTCCTTTTGGGGTTTGGACTTACCAAAAAAA
Organism: Neotoma lepida; assembly: GCA_001675575.1. Lineage (NCBI taxonomy): Eukaryota > Metazoa > Chordata > Mammalia > Rodentia > Cricetidae > Neotoma > Neotoma lepida. The sequence continues at coordinate 43,319 of LZPO01027645.1, forward strand.
AAAAAAAAAGAGGGTACAAGAAATGTGGAAATCTGTCTGCTTGTTTCCATGCCTGGACAAACTCCACCGCACAGGCTCATGCGAGCAGAAGCCCTTTGTATTATTGCTCCCTACGCAACATACTTGAATTCTTGAATTTCCTTTGGGGTGAAAAAGGATTTGAAACCATAAAGTGTTTTAAGGAAATGAAATCTTGAGAAACATACTTTCTTTTCTTTCCCCTTCTCCTATTCTCCACAGACAATGTGCTCTGTTCAGTTCCCAACACAAACTCCAATAAACGGTGATGCCCATTCAGAAGGAAATTAAAAAAAAAAAAGAAAAAAAAAATCCAGCCCCAGCAAGCAGCAGAACTTGGCAGCTTCACCCATGTGGTTCTGTCTTTATAATCAAGGATACAAGAAGGGGGTTGTGGAATCTCCCTCCATGGCTAAGGAAAGCTGCTGAGGTCAGGCGTGTGTCAGAAGTGTCCTTGTATGGAGGCCCAGAGAGGCCATTGCATGAAGTTGTGAAGATGAAGCCTGGATTTCATTGGAAGCCCCAAGATGTTGGAGATGTCAGAGTCAAGGGATACCTGCCAAGGATAGCTGCTAACAAGGAGTGGAACCAGCCATAAAAGAGGAGTGTGTTGTAGTCAGCAAAGCTGAAAGGAGTTGGAGATCTGAAGAACATTTTGACATCAGACATGGAGATGCCGAGCTTGGAGTTTGCCCAGCTGGTTTTTGGTCTTGCCTTGGTCCAGTATTTCCTCAATGTGCTCCCTTTCTCCCCTTTTGGAATGGTAATGTATATCCTGTACCATTTTATGTTTAAAGTATGAGATCTGCTTTTTTATTTGGATTTTACGGGGGGTTACATTGTCATGAGTATCAGAGACTTTGAGCTGTAAACTTTTAAACATTGTTGAGACTGTGATAGACTATGGAAACTTTTGAAATTGAACTAAATATATGTTGCATTATGATATGGCTATAAGCCTATGGGAGCCAGGGAGTGGAATATGGTGGTTTGAATGAAAATGGCCCCCATAGGCTCACAGGGAGTGGCACTATTAGGAGGTGTGGCCTTGTTAAAGTAGGTGTGGCCTTCTTGGAGAATGTATGTCACTAGGGGTGGGATTTGAAGTTTCAGATCCTTAAGCCAGGTCCAGTGATTCATTCTTCAAGTTGTCTGCCAATCCAAATTTAGAACTCTCAGCTACTTCTCCAGCACCACATCTCCCTGTGTGCTTGTATGCCATGCTTCTCACCATGACGATAATGGACTAAATCTCTGAACTGTAAGCCAGCCCCAACTAAATATTTTCCTTTGTAAGAGTTGCCATGGTCATGGTGTCTCTTCACAGCAATAGAAACCCTATTTAAGGCAGAGATTTATTAGACTGACATACTACAGGCTGGATTATCCTTGTTGCGTCAGTACAATGGAGAGGCTGAGAACCTGGGAGCTGCTCAGAACATGAGGCTCACTGCCTCAGCAGCAGAAGGCTAGAGAACCTGGCTTCCAGTGTCAGCAAGGCATGGCAGCAGCAGCAGCAGTGGCAGCAACACAGATGCAGTCATCGTCAGGGAGCAAACCCTGGTCTCTTGCAAGAGCAGCAAATGCTCTCTACTGCTGAGCTACTGACTTGTATCACAAATGATCCCCTTTTAATGAGATGCTCATTTGTGACAAGGTTCAAATGCATAAGTTCTTTCTTCTATAGTATGAATTAATATATTCATTTTGAACACAAGTTTTGAGCACAAGGAAATGGAGGAACAGGTGGAGTGGGGAAGCAGGGAAGGCTGGGAACAATTGGAGAAGACCCGGAAATCCAGAGTGGCAGAGTATTTTCTATCTAGGAAATTAAGGAGCAAATAGGGACAAATTACCACCATTTCCCACTTTTCCACTTACGGAGTGAGTCTCCAGATCACCCTTGAAGGAAACATTTTGAAATTAAAAAAAAAAAGATGGGAGTGGGAGGAAGCTGAGGACCTGACTAGAGAAGGAATTCCGTGCTGGGAAGTGGGAGGGTAGAATGAGCCAAGATTCATGACCCAACTGATGGATCCACAGATAAATAGCATAGCAAGAGAAAGCCGAGGAATCTGGCATGGCAATACATGCCTGTATCACTTGGTAGGCTGACGCAGNAAGATGACACTGAGTTTAAGGCCAGCCTTGGATGCATAGTGAGTTCCAGTTCACCTGTGGCCACATAGACAGGCCCTGTATCAAAACAAAAACTAAAATCTAACAGGTAACAGGGCGTCAACTCCTGGTTTAGACTGGAAAGTGATGGGTCCAGATATGGTGTGATGGAGAAAGAGGGCTACTTGCACAATTTAGATGCTGTTGACATTCATTAGGGTCACCACTGACATGGGTAAATAACCGGAAGAAAATGTCAAAAATTAAGTAGACAGGATTTGGGGATAAATGTTAACCTTAGAGATTTAAGAAAGGGCTTTGGATAAAATTGGTAAGTCGAAAATTTGAAAAAGAAGATAGTGAGTTTGATTCACAATTGGAGTCCACATGGATTTCTGTTGGCAAAAATCCTTGCAGATTCCTTCATTTTTAAGGCAAGCAACTGTGTTTCGTTGTTTTAAACATTATGGAAATATGGACTTAAAACCACACTTGCCCTGCTTTAGGTTTTAAGTGTTGCCCAAAGTCCTGTGTTGAAGGCTTGATCCTTAGAGTGGGGCTTTTGGGAGGTGGACTCAAGCAGGAAGCCCCCAGTACACTAGAGTGTACCCATGAAAGGGAAGTGTGAGCTCTGTCCCTCTCATCTGTTATATTACAGCCACGAGTCCCAACTTGCCTTGCCTTGCCACAGAAACTGAGTAAACAGTGCAAATTAACCATGGACCAGAACTTCTGAAACAATGAACCAAAATAGATCTTTTCTCTTCATCAGTTGATACCTATAACAGAAAGCTGACCAACACATCAGAGTACTCTATAGCTCCCTGACCATGGTGTGTATTCATTAAGTGATGGGAACTAGAATTTGCATAGATGACTTCTGGCTCCATCTATGCTCACCTCTCCAATCCACTTGCTGGCCCACTCATCTCAGTGTCAGGAGGGTATAAAACATTCAGATTAATCTGAAAGAAGAATCTCAGTCATGGTAAAGAGAAGGCCACACATGTCTACCAAACATCAACAGCTTTGTGGTGAGCTCTTTAAGTCACAACAGGCCGATGGCTGTTCCCTGCAGGTTGGGTTTTCTCAGAATTGTAGCCACAGTCTGATGGAGTGCACTCTTTGTTTCCTGCTCTGCCCTTTATTATGTGGGTACTTTGTCTTCAAAGTAATCTCGCTTACTGGACAACCCCTGGAGTGAGTAGTAAGCTTTCTTGAAGGTAGAAGGTCTTAGTTAATGTGACTAGCAAATGACTCAGCTGGTACTGTAGTGACAGATCCAACAGCCTTGCCCATCAAGCATGTGGGAATCACTATTACTTTTCTTTTTTAAAAAACCAACTTGATTGGCATGTAATTTACACACTACAAGCCCCAACAGTTCTAAGCATAGAATAATTGATTTTTATAGATATATTGAATATTGTAGACATTCTGGTTTGGGGCCATTTTTGTCACCCCCCAAGCCCTCATGCCTATTTCCATTTAGCCACTGCTCCAACCATCAGCCTTAGGCAACCACTGACCCAACTTGGGTCATTCTCATGCTGTCTCTTGTGAACATTTTGTGTAGATAGAATCATACATATAATCTTCCAAATCTGTTTTTTTTTAATGTAGCATGGTTTTATTGTTGTTGTAGTTGTGGCTTTTTTACTTGTACTTTGAGACAAGATCTCACTTTGTAACTCTGGCCAACCTGGAACTCACTATGAAGACCAAGCTATCCTTGAACTCACAGAGATCTGCCTGCCTCTATCCCCTAAATGCCAGGATTAAAGTGTATGCTATCATGTCAGGCATACGTACGTAACATGTTTCTGAGGCCCATGGATACTATAGCAAGTATTAGTTCTTCACCTTCTGCCTGTTACTGCTTAATAGCATTCTTCTGTACTGCTATATTCTACTGTATTAGCAACTGACCAGTCAATGAAATTTTAAGTTCTAAGTTGTGATTACTATGAATAAACCTTCCAGGAACATCAGTACACAAGTCTTTATTTGGGCATACATTTTTCCCTTGGACGGGTCCCTAGAATTGCTGGGTAGTATGGAAAGTTAAGGTGTTAAGAGACCTCACAGTGATAGTGAAATAGCTATACTATTTTACATTCCCATCAGTGATGGATGAAGATGTCAGTTTCTCTACACATATCCTCCCTCCCACTTGGTAGTGTCTGTCTTTCTAGATAGGCCACATTACTGAGAGTAGAGTGGTTTCTTATTGTGATTTTAATTTGCATTCTCCAATGATGACTAATGATATTGAGCAATTTGATATGTTTATTAGCCATTTGTATTTCTTTTTTGATGAAACGTCTATCAAATTTTTTGCTCGTTTTTTAATTGGGTTGTTTATCTTCTTGTAAGTTATAATACTTCATATATTCTGCATAAAGTCCTTTAATAACTATATGATTTTGCAAATATTTTCTTTCATTATCCTAGCACTGTCTTTTGAAATAAAAAAGATTTTCAGTTTGATAAGTACAGTTCATCATTTTTTCCCTTGAAAAATCTTGCTTCTACTAGGCATGATGGTGGGGAGGCAGAGGCAGGTGGATCGCTGTGAATTGGAGGCCAAGATGGACTGCATATTGGGCTCCAGGCCAATCAGTGCTGCATAGTGAAAACCTGTCTCAAAACCAAGACAAAACAACCCCCTCCCAAACAACAAATAGGACTCTTACTGGAGCACAATGGCTGAGAAGTAGTGGCTCAGCCTACGGCCTCAGAGTTTTTCTCCTGGAAGTTTGCTTTGCTCTTCCCTGTGAGTCCACAGTTCACNTGCCCATAGCACCTGACACAGATGCAAGGCTGTGTTGGTCAATACCACATAGTCTCTGATATCACTTCAATTTGAATCTTGAGATCACAAGTGTGCATGTGGTAGGGAAATGAGTTTGTGTGTGTGTGAGAGAGAGACTGGGAAGTGAGTGTGGAGGAAGAGACCAAGCCTGGTACATGCTGATTGTATGTCCTTTTTCAGGTCAGCCAATCAGAATGTCCTAGAAGCAGTAGCAAGTTGAACTGGCCATCTGGCTGCAGCCTAAAAATGAAAACCGACTATTTTAATCTGCTGTCTCTGCTCTAGGCATCACTCAGTACATCTGCACGCTCAATAAATAAAAATCAATTAGAAGCCCCATGCCTCCTCACCAGCCTGCATCCTATTGGTTATGGGAATGGCTGAGCACAGGTGGAAGGAAACACAAGGACAGGGATGAATTAGGATAGACTTGGCTTCCTAGCAAAACCATCCTGAAGTGGCAGGACAGTTGACGATTTTGTATTATCTATCAGAAAATTCCAAGAATGTGGGAATCTTCCACAATAGTTTTCATCTACAGCCACCAGCCACATTACCACACGGGATGGCTGTGAGACTCCCAGCCTCTCTCAAAGTCAAGGTTTTGTATCCCTGTAATTTAATAACAGGAGCGTTCATAAATAACCACCACAGGGCTGATGTTTAAAAATTAATTTTAACCACAAAGTGATGCATTAACATCTAATCCTGTGGCTGCGGAGATGTCTCAGTGGGTAAAGTGTTGGCTGTGAAAGCATGAGAACCCATGTAAAACCCAGGCATGGTGGTGTGCATCTGCAATCCCAGCACTGGAAGATCCTGGGAGTTTGCTGGCCAANTCTAGTTGACTGGTGGCTTCCAGAGTCAGTGAGAGACCCATTCACAAAAACGTAAGGTAACAGCAGTAGAGGAAAACACCTCAGGTTGACCTGTGCCCTCCAGAAGAGCACACACACACACATACATACACACGCACACACACACATGCACACACACACATGTACAAGCACACACACACACACACACACACACACACACAGACACCCATCCTCACACAGCAGTTACTTTAGCATATAATCTTTAAAAATGCTTGCTGCAAATAAAGGTAAAAGATGTCTCTTGTCTCCCTCACAATCTCCAGGCCCACATTTTTAGAAAAAAATTGTGTGTGAGAGAAAGAGTACACATGTGCACACACATCCATGCATGTGCACAGGTACACACACACATGTCACAACATATGTGAAGACTGGTAGATAATTTACAACAGTTAGTTCTTTCTTTCACCTTGTGGATTTCAAGGATCTTTCTCAGGTCATCAGTTTTGGAGGCAAGCATCCTCACCCACTGAGCCATCTTGCCAGCCTCCATGTCCATTTCTTTCACCTTCTCAGAAACAACTCTGATACTGAAAGCTTTGCTGTTGCTTTTGTATCCTTAGACGTGCCTACGTAGAACTGTTTACGGATTCCTAACTACATAGCATTGGGCCATATGACTGATTCTACAACTTGCTTTTCACATTCATTAATGTTTCTTCATACACCAGGGTATAGCAGCCACCCCAATCTGGTGGCCTGAATGTGCCACCTTGAAATGTTTGGGAGTATATGTAAACTGCAGTTGGATGACACAAGCCTGTAGTTCATTTCCATCTGGGCTCCCATGAGCAAGCCCTTTAGACTTTCTGGAATTCAGTTTCTGGATCTCTAAATTAGGATAAGGATGACATGCACCTCAGAAGGTTTTGTGTGTATTAAAGTGTTAATCCATGAGAAACACAGAAAGATCTGTTATCTCATAAGAAATGCTGTCTCCTCGCACATCTTAATGGTTGTGTAGTATGTCTGTAGTACAGTTTATTTCCATAATTATGTCCATTTAGATGGTCAGCAGTGCTTTGTAGTGATTGATAATGAACACCTCAGTTAAAGCCCCTAAACAATCCTTCGTTCTCATACCCATGCCTGTTTCTGTGGGGTAGAAATGAAGAAGCTGAATTCCACAGATGTATGGAGTGTGCGTGTTTGACACAGCAACAGAGCCAACAGGCATCTGATTTATATTCCTATCCATGAACCTGAGTGCCCACTTCTCCACACTCTTGCCATCAATTAGTGTTTTAAATGCTCATGCCTCTAAAAAAATGAAACATGATCTTTCTTTAATGTTTTAATTTGAGCCTCTCTAATTACTAATGGGAACAAAAGCATTTTCACATTTTTATTGGTCATTGAGGTTTTCTCCTGGATGAATTCCCTCTTCGTAACCTTTGGCTATTTCTATATTGCACAATTTGCTGTGGATGATGTATATAGTCTGCATGCTAATGCTTGGTTTGCAACACATAGACTGGTATCTATGTGCTGGTATCCCCTCTGGTGTGGATAGTGATTTACTGGAGTGACCCAAAGAAAGCATAACCCACCCGCAGGTAGACTACGATGGTTGGGGTCTCAGGAGAATTAAGCTACAGAAACCACCTGATTGTGTCAAGACTACAGCTCTGAAAGACCAAAGATGACAGTGACAAGAAGGGGACACAACCCAGAAAGACCCGGTATACTAGATACCATTTAGCTTCCCCTAATGGAGACACAGATAGTTCCAAGGGGCTCTGAATTTTGTTAACCTGGCCATTTTTTGTGCCCCAAACTATGAGTGCTTGTGAAATACAGGTCTAGGAGAAGCAGTGGTACCCAGTAAGGCCCTGGGAAGAAGCATGGTAGATGTGATAATAGGAACAAATAGTTAGAAAAAATTTGTGTGGGGGGGTTGCCACTTAAAGTATCAATGGCAGCATCTCTCCTTGATTAGAAACACAGATTCTGCATCCCACTCAAGACCAAGGGACCCAAGTCTGTATTGTAGCATGACCCCTAGAGATTCATGTGCATGTTGCATTTAACAAAGATTTACTGTTATTTATTTAGAGCCTCCCTCTCTCTCTCTCTCTCTCTCTCTCTCTCTCTCTCTCATGTGTGTGTGTGCGTGTGCGTGTGCATGTACACACACACACACACATGAGAGAGAGAGAGAGAGAGAGAGAGAATATTTTGGGGGTCAGTTCTCTTTTTCCAAGGTATTTTTGAGGCAAGGTCTCTCTTGCTAACTTTGCCATTATTGAAGTTTCCAGTTGATTTTCTTGTCCTCATCTTGCCATGAATACCAGGGATAATGACGTCAGCCACCACAGCAAGCTTTTTTGTGTGNTTTCTGGACATCAAACTCAGAACACTGGGGTATGCCGCAGTGCTTTCACCCACTCTGCCACCTCACAGCCCCTGTGACACATGTTGTAACACAAACCCACACCTGTTTGAACTGGCCAGAATTACCTGCTTGATGGACCTACTCTTCTACTCAGCATCTATTAAAATGAATTTTTGTCATCTCTAAAATTCACATGTGGAAGTCCTAAAATCCTAGTACCTTCAGAATGCTATCTTATTCAGAAGTAGATTCATTGAGAATATTAGTGACTATAAGGTCATACTGTAACCATCGTGCTCGTGTCGGTATGAAAAGGAGATGTTCAGACACAGGCACTCACACAAGGACTCCATGGAAGATGAAGTCAGAGGTCAAGGCAGTCCATAGAACCAGACATGGCCTGAGATTGCCAGCTGGGCACCAGAGGCTGGGGTGAGGCCAGGAAGAGACTCTTTGTGTGACCACAGAGAAAGGTAAAGCTGTGACACCTAGTCTTGGAATCCCAGCCTTCACAGCTGGGAGACATTAGCAATTGTACATTCTGTCCCTGGTTTGTGGGAGGAGCTGGGAGACATTAGCAATTGTATCATTCTGTCCCCGGTTTGTGGGAGGTGCCCTTGCAGAGCGGCACACTGAGCTCCTGTGGTGTGAAGGGAATGTCCCCACAGCTCGGAGGTTTAGGTTTGCCGTAGTAACTGGATCTCTGGGAGCCAGGCTGGAGATTCATAGCCCTCCTCAGTTCCTGTCTGATCGTAATGCAGTACGGCCTGCTGACCTCTTGCCTCGTGCCTTCCTCCCCTGATGGAGTAATCCCCTCTGACTAACAACAAGGATAAGCGCTTCCTTCTTCAAATTGCTTCTTGTCAGGTATTTTTTACAGCAATTAAAAAAGTAACTAACACAGAGATCATAAAAAATTCCAAAAGGAACTAAACAAAAGATGTCACCTCCCTCTCCAGCAAGCCATGATGTAACACCCATGGCCTGTGGGTTCCCCACTCTTCACAGGGTCACAAGCCACTTCCCCAGGCTTTCAGCATGTGGCCCTGGACAGTGCTCATACTGTGGATGCCACTTAGCTCTCCCTCCCTTGATTAAAGTGGGAAGTAGTTGGGGACAGAGGGGAAAGGATGGCTGGCGAGCAAATGCATTCCCCTGGCTTGGGTGTTCCTACTCAAGTGTTTAACTAGTGGCGGCTTAGAGGGGTTGGTTGGTCCCAGTGAAATCAAAAGAAAAAATGGGCTTGAAAGAATATTTTTTGTTTTCTTCATCGCTCTTGGTGACTCAGAGGGNTCAAGTCCACAGTCCCTTATTTACTCTGTGGCCTGTTCAAGCAGAGTGTGTGGCCTTTATTGAGGCAGAGTAGAAAATTGCTACCTTCTAGATCAAAGCTGGTGACTTCCTGTCTGGAGAGGACAAGGAAGAAGGTACTTTGCCACTGAATGCCTTCTGTATGGTCTTCTCAGCAGATCTTTTAGGATAGTGCCCGAGTCCTTCAGAAAAGTGCATTCTCAAATTAGAGTGTCTATTGAGCAGTTAGTTACATGTTCTCATAGACCCCTGCTTCACTTCAACTGCTGTACCAATTTCCAATCAAACATTCAGGAGAGGTGAATGATTGTGCCATTGTACAACTGAACACACTGAGGCACAGTGGCTCAATCACAATTAACAAAGTAGGAGGTGTCTGCTGCTCATGTCCAGTGGAAGGCATGCGATAAAGCTCTGTAAGGTATTGGAAGCAGTTCACGCCCAACATTGTAACCACACAGCAGCATGTGTGTGTGTGTGTATGTGTGTGTGCGTGTGTGTGNGNGTGTGTGTGTGTGTGTGTATGTGTGTATGTATGGGTGTGTGTATGGGTGTGTGTATGTGTGTGTACGTGTGTGTATGTGTATGTATGTATATGTGTGTGTGCATGTGTGTATGTGTGTGTATGTGTGTGTGTATGTATGTGTATGTGTGTGTATGTGTACGTGTGTGTATGTGTGTACTTGTATGTATGTGTGTATATGTGTGTGTATGTGTGTGTATGTGTGTATGTGTGTGTATGTATGTGTGTCTGTATGTGTATGTGTGTGTGTATGTGTCTATGTGTNTGTGTGCGTGTGTGTGTGTGTGTGTAATGGGGGCTAGGAAACAATGGAGGCAGAAGAAATGGGATAATGAGGTTTTGCTCTGCAGATAGACTGATGCGAAGGCTAAAAGCCAACAGGAAAAAGGCAAATAGATCCTACAGACTAGGGTTACAAGGCCTGATGAGTTCTCACACAGAATGCAGGTTCCTAGGCNTGGGCAGGCATGCCAATCAGAGTTTATTAAAGCACAGATCTGGGCTCCACCCCCAGTTCCTGATTCATTAGATGCGGGGTGGAGCCTGAGAATTTGCATTTCTTTGGGTTTCCAGGTGATGCTGAGGCTGCTGCCAGGGCTACACTTTAGGGTCACTGGCCCCTGGTTGAGAACAAAGGCGCTAAAACAGAAGCTGCACTCCTGTAGCTGAATAGCTGTGTGGAGGGTTTTTAACTTTATTTTCTATTTTTGGAGAAATTTCATGTATGCGTATTTACTGTATTTACATCATTTCTACTTCTCTCTCCTACAACTCCAGTGTCACCCCCCTACTCCCTCTTGAATTCATGATCTCCTCTTCTAAAACTATCACTGTTAGACACACACATGCACAAACACACACAGTGCACACATGTGCACACACACATACACACACTCTACCGAGTCCATTTGGTGTTGCTTGAATTCACATGTGTTTAGAGCTGACCGTTTGGGGTTGGGTAATCTCTTTGGGGCTCATCCCTGAAGAAAACTGATTGTCTCTCCCTTGGCAGTCATAGGTTGCATGTAGCTCTTCATCTTGGTGTGGTGCCTGTGACATTTCCCCCATTCACACTGCCATGTCAATGGTGTTGTCATTGCATAGGTCTTGTTTAGGAGGCCACACCTTGGATATTTCGTGGGTGGGGTATCTTTGTCATGTCTAGAAGACACTGTCTCTAAGAGGTAGGTGTCCTGGTCTTGCAATCCGCCTGCTGACTCTTCTGCTATGTTCCTTGAGCCTTAGGTGTCAGGGTTCTGTTGTGCCAGTCAGGTCTGGGAAATTTTAATATTTCATGCAGTTCTACTTTATTCAGTATAAAATGAGGCTGTAGATGAAAACAATCTTGTTTATTCATATAAGACACAAAGTAATGACTTAAAAAATCTGATGTAAGATCTGCTAAATATCAAGTATTCAACAAATGCTAGAAGCTGGGCCTGCTGGGAAGTCAGGAGGCAAAGGCACGCGCTGCCAAGCCTGACTATCCGAGTTTGCCTTTGGACAAGCCTGACTATCNGAGTTTGCCTTTGGACAAGCCTGACTATCCGAGTTTGCCTTTGGACAAGCCTGACTATCCGAGTTTGCCTTTGGACAAGCCTGACTATCCGAGTTTGCCTTTGGACAAGCCTGACTATCCGAGTTTGCCTTTGGACAAGCCTGACTATCTGAGTTTGCCTTTGGACAAGCCTGACTATCCGAGTTTGCCTTTGAACAAGCCTGACTATCCGAGTTTGCCTTTGGACAAGCCTGACTATCTGAGTTTGCTTTTGGACCCTCAACTGGTAGAAGGAGAGAACTGACTCCTGCTAGCTGCCCTCTGGCCTCCACAAACATGCCGTGGTATGAGTGCACATACATACACACAAATAAATAATTACCTTAAAACTGCAAGCATCATCAATACCATCATCACCACAGTTTCATTCTCTGCTTGGCTCTTTTTGAGGCAGGGTCTCATGATGCAGCTCGGGCTGGCCTTGGGCCTCAGCTGTTTGAGTGCTGATTACAGGCATATACTCCCAAACCCTTAACATTTTATTCTTATACACGTGAATCATCCTTATACCTCCCCTCTCATCTCTTAGTGTTTCTGTGTGGAAGACAAACCTTCAAAATAGGTGCCACGTCCAAGGTGTGCTCTGAGAATTAACGGACTTACTCTATAAAAACTTTAGCAACAACACTTCCATGAGTTGGGGCTTATCTTTATCACTTTCTTTTCCTGCTCTTAATCATGCATTATACTAATTATTTCATATCATTATGTAATTCAGTTTTCAGAGTCACCCTGCAAGGTAGAAAACATGATCATTTTATAAATACCAACATGAAGCATCAGGCTAAATGCCATGGCTCATGACTACTCAGGGTTCAGATTTAAACACGCACAAATTTGCTCTAAAACACACTGTCCATTTCTGCTAAGGCTTAACAACTCACCTCAGAAGTAATGGAGGCTTCTCAGGCTAGAGATTAGGGTGCTAAGAGAGTGACTTTGATTTAAAATGTGGGTTTGGGAAAATAATATCACGGTGCATGAAACAGCTTGGGTCTTGATGCCATCACCATTCCTTCATCTTTTTAGGGAATCAAGAACACCTGAGTGTAAAAATGCACAGAGAAACAAGGCACAGCCTCAAGTATCACCCACTCTTTCCCAGTCATGCCTGTTACACTGGACTGCTCTTTCCCTGCTTCTTCACCTTGTTCGCTTTCTGAGTTACTGTCTCTCCACACAACCAAATGCAAGAATGTCAAAGCCGTAGCTATAATAACTCCATCCCGGAAAATGCGATGTCACACTGTTAGACTCAGATACCCCCAAAGGAAGAAGAGCAGAAGGCCATCTCGGCACCAGCTTTGAATTTACTGGAGCTAGCAACAAGATGACAATCATTTTCCTTTCTGTAATTACTGAGACAATCCCCAAAGATGTCTATTATGTTAAACTGGCACCAAATGTCAAGGAGTGCTCTAGATAGTTTTCAAGGTTATAGAGGAGGGTCAGACATCTCCAGAGGCAGGAACCACAGGTCTGAAGCAGGAGAAGACGCCTTCCAACCATTGCATGTGGAATGTTCACTAAGCACCAACCTCCAGCAATAGAAACTCAAAGTTTTGTTACCTGAAGGCAAAAAAATAAATAAATAAACCTAAATAGGTGCTCTTGAATGTTCGACCATGCTGCCTGACCTCCNGACCATACCTCTGTGTCTACCTCAGCTTTCAGGGAGATGGCAATTTTAAATCACTTCCCTTTTATCTCTGGCTCCCTTTAAAACTAGAAATAAAATCATTTAGGATAACAGAGTATATGTACAGAAGATAGCTCAGCCAGAAGTGTCCCCTGGCTCTGGCCTATGACCAGTTTTCCTGTAAGGATGTATTTGAAGCTATTCTTATCTGAATTCATCTGGTTGTGCTAGCACGGGGGGCTAATTCTCAGACAATAAGCCTACCAGGGTGTGTTTGGGCCTCTGTCTGTCTATCTGTTTTGGTGTGTACAAACCACAGATGGGCAGTCTACTGCCTTGTCTAAGTGAGAGGCTTAGGCTGGTGCACCCAGGAAGCTAGAGGATTTGGAAAGGGGGTGCAAGGAGCAAAGAGCCATGCACTGTAGGAAAAGCACACACAGGCATACACACTCATGTACAGGAGACCCCCAGTTGCAGGGTCTTGTGAGCTCAACAGTATTCTAAAATTCCAGCCTGTGAAGATCCCAGGGAAGAGAAGTTCAAAAGTCCCTGTGAACAAGGAGAGTAAGCAGAGAGCAGAGCTCTGAGCTCAGGGCCTCGGGCACCTCTGCTTAGGTTACGATGCACCTCTCCCACACTCAGGGAAGGGGCTGCCTGTAGCTCAGTCATCTGCTGCCATCCAACCTTAGTGGACTTGTAGAAGATTACTGACACTTCTGCCTCAGGGTCTTAGCCTCTTATTCCTGCTCTGAGGAGGGGGCTCACTACACTCTACATGGATCGCTAACGCTGCTCCAGGACTTCTCCTCAGATGAGTGCCTCCGCCTTTTACCCCACTCCATGGTGCCCCCCTGTGCCTCAACCTTGCCAGGTCCACTTGTTCCCTTCATAGTCCCAAGAACTCATGCTTGGAAACTCGTGATTTGCCAGCCTTAGAAGACTGTGACATGGGACACATGGGAGTCGACATACTGAGGCTNCTTGACCTCAGGTTGCCTGTGGTCTATGACAACACCCTGGGACTACTCTCTGATGGACTGTCAAGCACCCCACATGCAATCAATAAATACCCTCCTCTCTCCTTACCTCTGCCTTGCAGTCTATGTCCTGGATCCTCACTGGAGAGAAATACTCTAATTGGATACTGAGTTTATCCCAAATATGGAGCACAGTCACAATGACATTAGAGTTTCTCTCCCCCTTGTCTCAAGTCCTCTTCACCCCCAGTCCTGTCCCTTTAGTTCAGAGGCAGAACACCTTCCTTCTGCCAGGACTCACTCACCATCACTGGTCTTCACCTCAGAACTCAGTTTTCACTTCTCTCATCTTCCACTCCCTCTTCTCCACATGCATGCCAACAACTTCCCTTGACAGATGCCATAGTCAGTGTTAGGGTTTTTTGGCGATAGTACTCTGCAAGAAAAAAAAAAAGGTCTGGAACACAACAAACCCACTAACGAGGGTTTTATTAGAAAGTGGGGGGAGGGGGGAGAGAGAGAGAGAGAGAGAGAGAGAGAGAGAGAGCTGTCTCTTATACACATCTAGATGTGTATAAGAGACAGCTTTGCTTATTATAAAAAAGGCAGGTGAAAAGGAGTGGGGGCGCCGTGTCTCCCAAGAACTGCTTCAAGCTGACTTGGTGGGTGTCGATTGACTCTTGGGGCAGGAGTAGAAGGGGACTTCTGAGGTAGTCAGGGTGTCCTGGGATGGTGGGTTGTCCTCTGCTGCTTTGGAGCTGTCCATCTTTCTTGGTTTGGGGTGTCTGAGAGAGTGCTGGTGAGACAGAGAAAAGTTTAGAAAAAAATTTTTTACCTTTAGGGGCGGTCCCAGGGTGAGGGAGGGGCCCCAGGGTGAGAAGTTTGGGTTATACTTAATTTTGAAGTAGATCTATTTTGTCCTGATGAATTCAAGCTGGTTTCTTGAGCTTAAAGAAAAAAATTTTAAACATATTAAGAAGCAGCCCAGACCCTCTTCGGTCTGTGGTGTAAATACCTTTGCACTGGTACTGTTTCTTACTGCTTGGATGTATTCTTGATGGCTCTCATCCTTCATCTCTATGGTGATGGACCCTGTAACAATTAACTGAGAAGTTAATTAGGAGAGGGAACAAGAAAAGAAAAGCTTGTGGGTTGGTACCTCATTCTTGTGGAATTGGTCCTCTAGAACTTGAGAGACACTGTGTATGAGGAGGAGAAGAGGCCTTGCTGACAAGTCTGAAATAAGGCACTTGGGGGGAGCAAAATAAAGCTCCTATCTTGGCTAGAAAATCTCTTCCCATTAGGGGCACAGGACAGGTTGGCACAACTGAAAATGTGTGGGTGAGAGGGATACCCCTGAAAATACAGCTAAGTGGTGGGGTCTGATGAGGTGGGTAAGGCTGTCTATCCCGGCAATAGGGAAATGAGGAGAGGTAGACCCCAGACTCCTCCAGGACTGAGTAAGTGGCTCCAGTATCCAAAGGGAAGGNGATGGATTGGCCCATGCTGTAATGGCTATCTCAGGCTCCCTGTGAGTCCATGGCCAAAGCTGGTTCTGGTCTGATGCTCCCATGCCACGAGGTGTATGAGAGCAGTCAGTGTCTCTTGGTGGCATTTTGGACAAGGCCCAGTTTGGCCCACATGGGGCAGGGCAGGCACAAAGCTCAGTGGCCTTTTTTGCCACTTAAAACAGGGACCTGGAAGCCTTTAGGCAGCACCCAGTCAGATGGCATGTTCCAGCATTTGGCAGTTTTGTTTTTGGGCTTTGTCATTTTTCCCATGGTACCTTGAATGCCATGGCTGTGACTCTGCCTGTGGATGTGAGAGGGGCACTCTCTCCAAGATGGTTAAGTCAGCCCTGATGCCAGGAAGTTCTGGGAGACATGGAATGGATTTTATTATATATAGTTTACTGGTTTGAGGACAGCCTTAGGAAGACTTGCCAGAAGGCAGTGTATAAACTGATCTCTGGCTATAAAGCTATCTGGGTTATTTTAATCCCAAGGTGGGTCTTAATCAGAAACTGCCTCAGCCCTGGGCGAGTGGGCAGGATTGGTTTGGTGAAAACTGCCTGCTTCCAGACCTCTCTATTTTTTAGGACATCTTGAGAAAGAGTAACAGGAAGAGTAAAAGTGGTAGTGAGAGTTGGGCAGTTGGAACGACCTGCTAGATACCATACATTCTGCCCAGTACAGAGATCGAGCAGAACAGATAAGCTGAAGTTAGAGTTCCTCAGAACCCACCCATTACTGGACCATGGAAGTTCTTTGGAGTCAGAGATTCCCCAGGGTTAGCTTACACGTGGGCAGAAGAGAAAGACTAAGAAAGTGCTTAGGTAGAAAGCTTTGAGATAAGGTAACTCTTTTTATTTGCCCGGTCGCCAAAGAAATTAGTCCAAGCAGCCATTAAGCAGCCATATTTCTCAGAGGAAGGGTGGGAGAAAGAAGCCTTATGTCCCATGACTGCAGCTGAGAGAGAGAGAAATAAAAAACCCACACTGAACCAAGGCCAGGTCCCAGACACTAAGCCAAGTTATAGAAAGTAAAAAGAAAAGAAGATGCAATGACCCTCCAACGAGGTCCCGGATGCAAGGAGGATGGGTCTATAAATAGGCACAGAAAGAAGTAATGACCCACTACCAGGTCCCTGACACTAGGTAGAACGGGTCTCAGGCACAGGCCATTTCAGCGCTTCATCAAGTGAGAAATGGGGGCCCGCTGGTGTAGGCAGTGACTCCCCGGGAGTCCACAGCATTTACCACTTCGTCAAGTCAGTGAAATGTGTGGGCCCTACGCAGCCTGAGGATGCAGCATATCCTACAGTGAGAGATAGATTTCAGGCTACAGTCGTGGAAGTGGTGAGGGGTTGAGGAAAAAAGTTGGAAGCGGCTGGAGTGGCACAATGACCCAAGGGCTCNTGTCCTGGACACGAGGCAAGGTCCTAGGCGTCCCTAGGACCAGAAACGGGTTTGTGCAGGTGCGGACCACCAGGCACTTCGTCAAGTGCGGGGTGGGGGCCTCAGACTGGCGTAGGCAGCCCCCCCCCCAGGAGGCTGAACAGAATTTACTAACCTGGTCGAGTTGGTGAAACCTGTGGGCCCTA